>OU696573.1:7979805-8087305 GCA_916048095.2 Sacculina carcini
GTCTATAGTTGCTGCCCGCGAGCATTTTGATATTAAAAAATTACCTTTTTCAAATGAACCATTTGAAAAAATGAACTAAATAATGTAAACACTTTTTTTAAACCCGCCCGTCTTGCGGAACAATTCATTCAATAAAATTCATATTAAATCCATAAAATAAAATAAATACAAATTGAAGAGCAAAAAATGTTACCTATAAATATCTTAACCAATAGAAAAATCTAAATGTGGATATTTTTGTTTTTATTTTGACAAATGTTATCTCTCAAACCGCCTGATATATAAATCTGCCCGTCGTGCGGAATAATTCAGAACACAAACAAGAAACAAACTATGAAAAATGATGAAATCTTTTCATCAGAATGTTTCCAAACTATATTTATTACTTATCGTCATTCCCCAACATCATTTGCTTAAGTACTATTTTAATTTTACCGCTATAATATGTATTGGCAAAATTTATATATTTTCCGCTATCATTAAACCCCAATATAACCTGAGTCAAACCTACCCAGACCAACCCAACCATCCAATCTTGACCGCACCCAGCCTAGTCTGAGGCGATTTAACTTATTAGTTTGTGATCACAAAATATACTGACTCGATCATAATTTGTAATCAGAAGACTGAGATTATCTACCCCAGGGATCCCAAACACGCGGCCCAGCAATACTTTTCCAGTATTTTTTGGATAATCTTTTTTAGTTGCTCTCAATTGTGATATATGGTTCAGAAGGACAGATTTGAGGACAGACAGAAGACAGAAGGACAGATCAGATTTGATTTGATTTGAAGGACAGATATGAGGACAGATTTGATATCCTTGATTCTTGCGATTTCTTTCTTGTAATTTTTACTCGCCAGTTTCAAATATTCAAGGGATTCCGCCGTTTTCACTCTATTGTGTATCTTTTTGGCACTATGATACATATTTAGATATTCCCAACACCGTTTATCATAGCCATACATACACACACCATTGCTCTTTTTAATATATATTTTGTGTTGACCAGTTACGAATACCTTCCTGGCTGGCTCTACTAACCAATGTCTCATTGAGGTATTTATTTCATCAATCGTTAAGTTAGCCATTTTGCTCGCTAGTCTATTAACTGATTCCACACATAAATTTTGCCTGTAAATTTCTGCCTTATTAGCAACCCATTTTCCTGTTCTGTGCTGTTCACAGGCATCGTCCTCATACTGAGTAACAAGCTCAGAATGACTCGACTTATTAAATGTCAATGTGACAGTAACACCACGATGAATGTCCGACGTCATAGGGTCCAATTCACGTACACTGTGTGTGTGTGTGTGTGTGTGTGTGTGTGTTTGTGTGTGTGTGTGTGTGTGTGTGTGTGTGTGTGTGTGTGTGTGTGTGTGTGTGTGTGTGTGTGTGTGTGTGTGTGTGCTGCAGCCATACGTGTGGTGTTGAGAGGGCGTGCACATGCCAAGTGGAAGGTGGTAGTGAGCGGAGACAAGCGAACCGTCAAAGACGACCAGTACTTTGTCAACGAACGAGCCACCATCTGGGGAAAGGTACACCATGTTGACGAGTGTTCATTGACTTCGCTTCAAGAAAATCAAACAATGTCATCATTCCACATTTACAACATCCCTACAATGTACGAGTACATCGCTTGTTGCTGGCCGGGCGTGTGTCTAATTTAAGTCTGATTAAGATCTGATTTCATATTGCCGTATTCTTGAGCTAGCGGAAGTAATTTGCGTTTTTGCTTTGTATATTATTTGATTCACATTTGGATTTTATATAGTACTTAATAATGTCGGAGATGTAAGCTTATACGGTCAAATAAAGATCACAATATAATGATTTTGAGCTGATGAGGCACGAGGACAGATAGTTGAGATATTGTGTCTGACCAGGTTGATACAACACATCAGGTGTCTTTTATGACAAATTTGGATACATTTACTAAATTGGTCGCTTATTCAACAATATAACGCTCAGTTCCCAGTTACAGTTCAGTAGAGCGCAACCCTCACACACATACAAACATCCACTAATGGTTGTGAGATTGGGATATAATGTACGGATAATGTTTTACTACACCACCATAAAGTCGAAGCATGTTCAGGGATAGCAAGGTTGAACAAGTCAAGCTGTATCCTGCAGTGGGCCACATTGTGAAGTATTATAACCATTTAGAGTATGTGTTTACCGTATGTCCCGTATTAAGCACAACTGGTCATCAAGTGCTTGCAACTGTTCAAGCCGGAAATACTAGATTCGTAGTAGTACGGTCCAATAAGCCCACCCAAAAGTGGAACTTTTCCCCGATAGTATTTTTCAATTGCTCCGTTTCTTCCACGCATATACTATATGTTGAAAAGATTCAGTCCCTTCATTTCATTTACTTGTAAATTTGAGTTTTTCATCAAACTATTTCACATGTCTGTACTTCATTAACATTGATATTGTGCATACTATAATGAAGCTTGTTTATTATAAACAATTTGGACAGACTGAGTTTTTCACCATGAAATATCTCTGGCATTAAGCTCACCATGGAAAATATGCAGCAGAACTTTAGATTATAATATGGGCTTGATGGCCGGAATCTACGGTATTTAAAATTCTGTCTAAAGTCATTTGTGCGAGAAACATTACGCAGAGCACTGGCGCCTGAAACGCGCCAGTATATGTCGTTGGCGTGTTGACCGTGCACTCATCCACCCGCCCGGACATCTATATATATAAAAGAGATCCTCTGTGTGTCTGTGTGTCTGTCTGTGTGTCTGTTCGACCCTCCTTGGTCCATTTTCTATCAGCTATTATTCGGCCACCACTCAGCCTACCCGCTAACAATTTATACCATCACGTTGGAAATTTTCTTGTCTACACTTAAGATTAAATTTTAAATTTCAAAAATGAAATCAAAAAAGTTATAGCGGTGAAAAGACAAAATGAACCCTGAAAAATGCGAAAATTTTGGTCAATTTTCTGAAGACTACTCCTCCTAAACCAGCAATAGTACAACTATAAAAATTATACCACTGTGTAGAAAATTTTCTTTTCTACTCAACGAATTATAATTTATACCCAAAAATTAAATATAAAACATGTAAAATAAAAAACAATCAATCTACATTCAAAATTTTATTTAAACTCCACGCGTCCAATTTTCTATACTTTTCACATCTAAATAAATAATACCATCATGCTGGGAATTTTGTTTTCTACAGCACGGTATAATTTTTAATTTTCCAAAGTGTATTAAAAAAATGTTACGGCGGTGTGAAGTCAAAATGACAAAGTCAAAAATGCAAAATTAGCACTGAAAAACGCGAATATTTTGGTCAATATTCCCCTATCTATTCCTCATAAACCAGCAGAGTAACAGCTATAAAAATTATACTATTGTGTAGAGAAGTTTGTGTTCTACAAGAAATATTCTAATTTATACCCACAAATGATACCAAAAACGTAAAATTGGAAAAATTCTCAAATACATCCAAAATTACACTTGAACACCGGGCGACTAAAATTAATTAATTTTTCTACTATTTCTCAGTAACTATTTGTTACACATAAAAATAAATTATACCATCGCGCTAGAAATCTTGTTTTCTACAATACGGTATAATGTGTAATTTTCCAAAGTGTATCTAAAGGAAGTTACGGCGGTGTAAAGTCAAAAGGACATATTGCCAATTTGACAGCTATTATGCGCACTTGCGATTACACAGGAATATACTACTGTGTAGATAATTTTGTGTTCTACAAGATGAGTTATAATTTATACCCACAAATGATACAAAACACGTGTAAAATTGGCAACATTCGCAAATACATCCAAAATTACACTTGAACACCGGGTGACTAAAATTAATTCATTTTTCTACCTATTTCTCAAAAACTAATTGTCACAAATTAAAATGAATTATACCATCGTGCTAGAGATTTTGTTTTCTACAATACGGTAGAATTTTCAATTTTCCAAAATGTATCTAAAGGAAGTTACGGCGGTGTAAAGTCAAAATGTCATGTTGCCAATTTGACAGCTATTATGCGCACTTGCGATTACACAGGAATATACACTGATTTAATTTCACTGAAGTCCAATCACAATTTACGCACTTGCGATTACACAAGAATATACTACTGTGTAGAGAATTTTGTGTTCTACAATATAAGTTATAATTTATACCCACAAATTATACAAAAAACGTGTAAAATTGGCAAAATTCTCAATTACATCCAAAATTACACTTGAACACCGGGCGACTAAAATATATTCATTTTTCTACTATTTCTCAGTATATATTTGTTACACATAAAAATAAATTATACCATCGTGCTAGAAATCTTGTTTTCTACAATACGGTATAATTTGTAATTTTCCAAAGTATATCTGAAGTAAGTTACGGCGGTGTAAAGTCAAAAGGACATATTGCCAATTTGACAGCTATTATGCGCACTTGCGATTACACAGAAATATACTACTGTGTAGATAATTTGTGTTCTACAAGATGAGTTATAATTTATAACCACAAATGATACAAAAAACGTGTAAAATTGGCAAAATTCTCAAATACATCTTACACTTACACATAAAATTACACTTGAACACCGGGCGACTAAAAATAATTATTTTTCTACTATTTCTCAGTAACTATTCGTTATACGTTAAAATAAATTATACCATCGTGCCAGAAATTTTGTTTTTCTACAATACGGTATAATTTGTAATTTTCCAAAGTGTATCTAAAGGAAGTTACGGCGGTGTAAAGTCAAAATGTCATGTTGCCAATTTGACAGCTATTATTACTTGCACTATTATTACACATGAATATACACTGATATAATTTCACTGAAGTCCAGTCATATATTATCCGATATATTTATTAGGAATAATACGTAGCAGAATATATATTGCATAATATAATATCGGCTGTGATATCAAGGGCTGTAATATCGGTGTAATCCAAAAAATAACAACTGTATGAATATGATGCGTTAGTGGAAGCATTAACCGGGAATTATGAGATAATATGATAATGGTGTATAATTATATCGCATTATGTAACAAATGTTAATTTAGCTGCCTTACAGTTTGGTCCCGATACTATATTGGCGGGTTGAGAGATAAATATTGGTGGGCCGCGTGTTTGGGACCCCTGGGGTAGATAATCTCAGTCTTCTGATTACAAATTATGATCGAATCAGTATATTTTGTGATCACAAACAAATAAGTTAAATCACCTCAGACTAGGCTGAGTGCGGTCAAGATTGAATGGTTGGGTTGGGTTGGGTAGGTTTGACTCAGGTTATATTGGGTTTTAATGATAGCGGAAAATATATAACTTTTAGCAATAAAAATTATAGCGGTTAAAGTAAAATAGTACTTAGGCAAATGATATTGGGGAATGATGTTAAGTAATAAATATAGTTTAGAAACATTCTGATGAAAAGATTTCATCATCTTTCATTGTTTGTTTCGTGTTTGTGTTCTGAATTATACCACACAACGGGCAGATATATATATCAGGCGGGTTGAGGGATAATATTTGTCAAAATAAGAACAAAAATATTCACATTTAGACTTTTATATTGGTTAAGATATTTATAGGTTACATTTTTTGGTTTTAAATTTGTATTCATTATATTTTATGGATTTGATATGAATTTTATTGTATGAATTGTTCCGCACGACGGGCGGGTTTAAAAAAGTGTTTTTAGTTCATTTTTTCAAATGGTTCATTTAAAAAAATGTATTTTTTTATAAATAAAAATGCTCCGCGGGCAGCAACTATAGACAATAGAACGTTCAATTTCCCCTGTAGAATTAATCCATACACAAAAACAATGGATTTGACTTCAAATATGATTTTCATTGTATGAATTGTTCCGCACGACGGGCGGGTTTAAAAAAAGTGTTTCCATTTTTTAGTTCATTTTTTCAAATGTTTCATTTAAAACAAGGTATTTTTTTAAATAAAAAGGCTCCGCGGGCAGCAACTATAGACAATAGAACGTTCAATTTCCCCTGTAGAATTAATACATACACAAAACCAATCGATTTGACTTCAAGATCCAGAACGGATCGTGTTCGAGCTCTGATTTATTCAGCACGACGGGCGGGTTTAAAAATGACTCAGGCGGACTGAGGGGAAATATTTTGTCGAAATAAAAATAATTAAACTTATAATTTTCAATAGATGAATATTTTTATGAGTGTACCCTATTTCATTTTTATTTTTCCATATTTTTTTATGAATTGAATATGAATTTCATGTTATGAATTGCTCCGCACAACGGGCGGGTTTTAATGCTATATATATCTATATATATAAAAGAGATCCTCTGTGTGTCTGTGTGTCTGTCTGTGTGTCTGTTCGACCCTCCTTGGTCCATATTCTATCAGCTGCTACTCGGCCATCACTTGGCGTATCCGCTAAAAATTTATACCATCTTGTTGGAAATTTTCTTGTCTACACTTAAGATTAAATTTTAAATTTCAAAAATAAAATCAAAAAAAAGTTATAGCGGTGAAAAGACAAAATGAACCCTGAAAAATGCGAAAATTTTGGTCAATTTTCTGAAGACTACTCCTCCTAAATCAGCAATGGTACAACTATAAAAATTATACCACTGTGTAGAAAATTTTCTCTCCTACTCAACAAATTATAATTTATACCCAAAAATTCAATATAAAACATGTAAAATGGAAAACAATCAATCTACATTCAAAATTTTATTTAAACTCCACGCGTCCGATTTTCTATACTTTTTTCTCTATTTCTCAAAAACTAATAATCACACATCTAAATAAATAATACCATCATGCTGGGAATTTTGTTTGCTACAACACGGCATAATTTTTAATTTTCCAAAGTGTATTAAACAAAAGTTACGGCGGTGTGAAGTGTAAATGACAAAAAAGCAAAAAGGCAAAATTAGCACAAAAAACGTGAATATTTTGGTCAATATTCCGCTATCTATTCCTCATAAACCAGCAATGGTACAGCTATAAAAATTATACTATGGTGTAGATAATTTTGTGTTCTACAAGAAAAGTTATAATTTATACCCACAAATGATACAAAAAACGTGTACAATTGGCAAAATTCTCAAATACATCCAAAATTACACTTGAACAACGGGCGACTAAAATTAATTCATTTTTCTACCCATGTCTCAGGAACTATTTGTCACACATTACAATAAATTATACCATCGTGCTAGAAATTTTGTTTTCTACAATACGGTATAATTTGTAATTTTCCAAAGTGTATCTGAAGGACGTTACGGGGGTGTAAAATCAAACGGACATATTGCCAATTTGACAGCTATTATGCGCACTTGCGATTACACAGGAATATACTACTGTGTAGAGAATTTTGTGTTCTACAATATAAGTTATAATTTATACCCACAAATGATACAAAAAACGTGTAAAATTGGCAAAATTCTCAAATACATCCAAAATTACACTAGAACACCGGGCGACTAAAATTAATTCATTTTTCTAATATTTCTCAGTAACTATTTGTTATACATAAAAATAAATTATACCATGGTGCTAGAAATTTTGTTTTCTACAATACGGTATAATTTGTAATTTTCCAAAGTGTATCTAAAGGAAGTCACGGCGGTGTAAAGTCAAAAGGACATATTGCCAATTTGACAGCTATTATGCGCACTTGCGATTACACAGGAATATACTACTGTGTAGATAATTTTGTGTTCTACAAGATAAGTTATAATTTATACCCACCAATGATACAAAACACGTGTAAAATTGGCAAAATTCGCAAATACATCCAAAATTACACTTGAACACCGGGCGACTAAAATATATTCATTTTTCTACTATTTCTCAGTAAATATTTGTTACACATAAAAATAAAGTATACCATCGTGCTATAAATCTTGTTTTCTACAATACGGTATAATTTGTAATTTTCCAAAGTGTATCTGAAGGAATTTACGGCGGTGTAAAGTCAAAAGCACATATTACCAATTTGACAGCTATTATGCGCACTTGCGATTACACAGGAATATACACCGATTAAATTTCACTGAAGCCCAATCACAATTAAGAATGCATCATATTAGCTCCAAGCATGGATGGTGTGGTTTTATTGGGTACAGTTTAATTAATGCTACACTATACTGAATAGAATGGCTTTATTGTCCTCAATATTTACACATGAATTGTTCCGCCCGACGGGCGGGTAAAATACTACTGGGAACAAAGTTAACTACTGAATTTTACTGTATAATATAATTGGTTTAATTTCAAGTTGCATAAGCTTAAGTTGCATAAGGATATGGGTTGTAATATCATGCAATGCCAACTATATGAATATGCTGTTTTAGCGGACGCATAAATCTGGAATTATAGAGATGACAGAAAGTTTCATTGTTTTGATAGTGTTACACTTCTGAATTACTACACACGAAGGACGGGTGTGAATTTGAGCAGTGTTGAGGGAAAAACATCGTCAATAATTAAAACAAGAATTTACAAATTTCACTTTTTCTGTTGGTCGTTTTTCATCAATTTTCTTTGTGTTTGTTTCGTGTTTGAGTTCTGAATTATTCCGCACGACGGGCAGCTTTAAATATGAGGCGGGTTGTGGAAAAACATGTTTTCTAAATTGAAACATAAATTTCACATTTAGACTTTCATATTGGCTAAACATTCCTATTGGTTTGTTTTTCTTTTTCAATTTTCACTAATTATTTTTCCACGAGGGGCGGGTTTAAGAAAAGTGTTTCCATTTTTTAGTTAATTTTTTCAAATGGTTCATTTAAAAAAAGGTATTTTTTTAATAAAAATGCTCCGCGGGCAGCAACTATAGACAATAGAACGTTCAATTTACCCTGTAGAATTAATCCATACACAAAACCAATGGATTTGACTTCAAGATCCAGAACGGATCGTGTTCGAGTTCTGAATTATTCAGCACGACGGGCGGGCTTAAAAATGACTCAGGCGGACTGAGGGGAAATATTTTGTTGAAATAAAAATAATTAAACTTATAATGTTCAATAGATGAATATTTCAATGAGTGTACCCTATTTCATTTTTATTTTTCCATATTTTTTATGAATTGAATATGAATTTCATGTTATGAATTGCTCCGCACAACGGGCGGGTTTGAATGCTATATATATACATAAAGAAGAAATTATCTGTCTGTCTGTGTATGTATGCTTGAATATGAGGTGACATAATTGCGCTGGTTCATGGTTCGCTGGTTCAATGATCAGGGGCTTCAAACGCAAACGAAGCGATGGCTCATTTTTATGAAATAAAAATGTCCCGCGGGCAGCAATAAAACGTTCAATTTCACCGTGTAGAATGAATTCATATACAAAACTAATGGATTTGACTTCAAGAACCAGAACGGATGGTGTTCGAGTTCTGAATTATTCCGCACGTCGGCCGGGTTTAAATATGAGGCGGGCTGAGTGAAAATATTTTGTCAAAATAAAATTAAAAATAATGAAATTTAGACTTTTTAATTGATTAAGGTTTTTATGAGTTCGCCTTATTTGTTTTTAATTTGCAATATATCAATAAATTGCTCCGCACAACGGGCGGGATTTAATGCTAGTCTATATATAAAAAAGAGATCCTCTGTGTGTGTGTGTCTGTGTGTGTGTGCTCACCATCCTTGGTCCATTTTCTATCAGCTAATACTCGGCCACCACTTGGCGTACCCGCTAACAATATATACCATCACGTTGGAATTTTTCTTGTCTACACGATAGGATAAATTTCAAATTTTAAAAATAAGACCAAAAAAAGTTATCGCGGTGAAAACACAAAATGAACCCTGAAAAATGCGAAAATTGTGGTCAATGCTCTGCCATCTACTCCTCATAAACCAGAAATGGTGCAGCCAAACAGATTATACCACTGTGTAGATAATTTTCTGTTCTACAAGATAGGTTATAATTCATATCCAAAAATAGAACATAAAAGATGTAAACATGACAAAATTTCAATCTATATTCAAAATTATATTTATACTCCACGCGTCCGATTTTCTATACTTTTTTCTCTATGTATCAAAAACTAATTATCACACAACTAAATAAATAATACCATCATGCTGGGAATTTTGTTTGCTACAACACGGTATAATTTTTAATTTTCCAAAGTGTATTAAAAAAAAGTTACGGCGGTGTGAAGTCAAAATGACAAAGTCAAAAATGCAAAATTAGCACTGGAAACCGTGAATGTTTTGGTAAATATTCCCCTATCTATTCCTCATAAACCAGCAATGGTACAGCTATAAAAAGTATACTATTGTGTAGATAATTTTGTGTTCTACAAGACAAGGTATAATTTATACCCACAAATGATACAAAAAATGTGTAAAATTGGCAAAATTGTCAAATACATCCAAAATTACACTTGATCATCGGGCGCCTAAATTAATTCATTTTTCTACATATTTCTCAGGAACTATTTGTCACACATTAAAATAAATTATATCATCGTGCTGGAAATTGTATTTTTTTAAATGCGGTATAATTCTTAATTTTCCAAAGTGTATCTGAAGGAAGTGACGGCGGTGTAAAGTCAAAAGGACATATTGCCAATTTGACAGCTATTATGCGCACTTGCGATTACACAGGAATATACTACTGTGTAGAGAATTTTGTGTTCTACAAGAAAAGGTGTAATTTATACCCACAAATGATACAAAAAACGTGTAAAATTGGCAAAATTCTCAAATACATCCAAAATTACACTTGAACACCGGGTGACTACAATTTATTCATTTTTATACCCATTTCTCAGAAACTATTTGTCATACATTAAAATTAATTATACCATCGTGCTAGAAATTTTGTTTCCTACAGTACGGTATAATTATTAATTTTCCAAAGTGTATCTGAAGGAAGTTACGCCGGTGTAAAGTCAAAATGTCATGTTGCCAATTTGACAGCTATTATGCGTACTTGCGATTACACATGAATATACACTGATTAAATTTCACTGAAGTCCAATCACAATTTACGCACTTGCGATTACACAGGAATATACTACTGTGTAGAGAATTTTGTGTTCTACAAGATAAGCTATAATTTATACCCACAAAAACACAAAAAACGTGTAAAATTGGCAAAATTCTCAAATACATCCAAAATTACACTTGAACACCGGGCGACTAAAATTAATTCATTTTTCTACTATTTCTCAGTAACTATTTGTTACACATAAAAATAAATTATACCATCGTTCTAGAAATCTTTTCTTCTACAATACGGTATAATTTGTAATTTTCCAAAGGGTATCTGAAGGAATTTAGGGCGGTGTAAAGTCAAAAGGACATATTGCCAATTTGACAGCTATTATGCGCACTTGCGATTACACAGGAATATACACCGATTAAATTTCACTGAAGCCCAATCACAATTAAGAATGCATCATATTATCTCCAAGCATGGATGGTGTGGTTTTATTGCGTACAGTTTAATTAATGCTACACTCTACTGAATATAAAGGCTTTATTGTCCTCAATAACGTTCCGTACGACGGGCGGGTAAAATGCTATTGGGAACAAAGTAAACTACTGAATTTAACTGTGTAATTTAATTGGTTTAATTTCAAGTTGCATAAGCATAAGTTGCATAAGGATATGGGCTGCAATATCATGTAATGCCAACTTATGCTGTTTTAGCGGAATCATTAACCTGGAATTATAGAGATGACAGAAGGTTGCATTGTTTTGATAGTGTTGTGGAAAAACATGTTTTCTAAATTGAAACATAAATTTCACATTTAGACTTTTAGATTAGCTATAACTTTCCTGTGGGTTTGTTTTTCTTTTTCAATTTGCACTAATTTTTTTATGAATTGAATATTAATTATATTTTATGAACTGTTCCGCACGACGGGCGAATTAAATGTATCTATAAAGAGTGGTTTTAAATGATAGCGAGGTATATGATATTTTGCTAGCAGTAAATATTCTAGCGATAAAAGTAGAATAGCTCTTAAGCAAATGATTTTGGAGAATGATGTGAACCTTTAAATATATTTTGCGATCTGATGATATATGTATTAGGAATAATACGTAGCAGAATATAGATTGCGTAATATAATATCGGCTGTAATATCAAGGGCTGCATTATCGATGTAATCCAAAAAATAACAACTGTATGAATATGATGCACTAGTGGAAGCATTAACCGGGAATTATGAGATAATATGATAATGGTGTAAAATTATATCGCATTATGCAACAAATGTGAATTTAGCTACCTTACAGTTTGGTCCCGATACTATATTGGCGGGTTGAGAGAAAAGTATTGGTGGGCCGCGTGTTTGGGACCCCTGGGGTAGATAATCTCAGTCTTCTGATTACAAATTATAATCGCATCAGTATATTTTGTGATCACAAACTAATAAGTTAAATCACCTCAGACTAGGCTGAGAGCGGTCAAGATTGAATGGTTGGGTTTGGTTGGGTAGGTTTGACTCAGGTTATATTGGGTTTTAATGATAGCGGAAAATATATAAATTTTAACAATAAATATTATAGCGGTAAAAGTGAAATAGTACTTAAGCAAATGATATTGAGGAATGATGTTAAGTAATAAATATAGTTTGGAAACAGTCTGATGAAAAGATTTCATCATCTTTCATTGTTTGTTTCGTGTTTGTGTTCTGAATTATACCACACGACGGGCAGATTTATATATCAGGCGGGTTGAGGGATAATATTTGTCAAAATAAGAACAAAAATATTCACATTTAGACTTTTCTATTGGTTAAGATATTTATAGGTTACATTTTTTGCTTTTCAATTTGTATTCATTATATTTTATGGATTTGATATGAATTTTATTGTATGAATTGTTCCGCACGACGGGTGGGTTTAAAAAAGTGTTTTTAGATCATTTTTTCAAAGGGTTCATTTAAAAAAAGGTTTTTTTTTTAAATAAAAATGTTCCGCGGGCAGCAACTATAGACAATAGAACGTTCAATTTACCCTGTAGAATTAATCCATACACAAAACCAATGGATTTGACTTCAAGATGCAGAACGGATCGTGTTCGAGTTCTGAATTATTCAGCACGACGGGCGGGTTTAAAAATGACTCAGGCGGACTGAGGGGAAATATTGTGTCGAAATAAAAATAATTAAACTTATAATTTTCAATTGATTAATATTTTTATGAGTGTACCCTATTTCATTTTTATTTTTCCATATTTTTTATGAATTGAATATGAATTTCATGTTATGAATTGCTCCGCACAACGGGCGGGTTTTAATGCTATATATATATACATAAAGAAGAAATTATCTGTCTGTCTGTGTATGTATGCTTGAATATGAGGTGACATAATTGCGCTGGCTCATGGTTCGCTGGTTCAATTATCAGGGGCTTCAAACGCAAACGAAGCGATGGCTCATTTTTATGAAATAAAAATGTCCCGCGGGCAGCAATAAAACGTTCAAGTTGACTTCAAGATGCAGAACGGATGGTGTTCGAGTTCTGAATTTTTCCTCACGTCGGGCGGGTTTAAATATGAGGCGGGTTGAGTGAAAATATTTTGTCAAAATAAAATTAAAAATAATGAAATTTAGACTTTTTAATTGATTAAGGTCTTCATGAGTTTGCCTTATTTATTTTTAATTTGCAATATTTTTATGAATTGTTCCGCACAACGGGCGGGTTTTAATGCGGTTTTAATGCTATATATATACATAAAGAAGAAATTATCTGTCTGTCTGTGTATGTATGCTTGAATATGAGGTGACATAATTGCGCTGGTTCATGGTTCGCTGGTTCAATGATCAGGGGCTTCAAACGCAAACGAAGCGATGGCTCATTTTTATGAAATAAAAATGTCCCGCGGGCAGCAATAAAACGTTCAATTTCACCGTGTAGAATGAATTCATATACAAAACTAATGGATTTGACTTCAAGAACCAGAACGGATGGTGTTCGAGTTCTGAATTATTCCGCACGTCGGCCGGGTTTAAATATGAGGCGGGCTGAGTGAAAATATTTTGTCAAAATGTAAATTAAAAATAATGAAATTTAGACTTTTTAATTGATTAAGGTTTTTATGAGTTTGCCTTATTTATTTTTAATTTGCAATATTTTTATGAATTCTTCCGCACAACGGGCGGGTTTTAATGCTAGTATATACATAAAGAAGAAATTATCTGTCTGTCTGTGTATGTATGCTTGAATATGAGGTGACATAATTGCGCTGGCTCATGGTTCGCTGGTTCAATTATCAGGGGCTTCAAACGCAAACGAAGCGATGGCTCATTTTTATGAAATAAAAATGTCCCGCGGGCAGCAATAAAACGTTCAATTTCACCGTATAGAATGAATTCATATACAAAACTAATGGATTTGACTTCAAGAACCAGAACGGATGGTGTTCGAGTTCTGAATTTTTCCTCACGTCGGGCGGGTTTAAATATGAGGCGGGTTGAGTGAAAATATTTTGTCAAAATAAAATTAAAAATAATGAAATTTAGACTTTTTAATTGATTAAGGTCTTCATGAGTTTGCCTTATTTATTTTTAATTTGCAATATTTTTATGAATTGTTCCGCACAACGGGCGGGTTTTAATGCGGTTTTAATGCTATATATATACATAAAGAAGAAATTATCTGTCTGTCTGTGTATGTATGCTTGAATATGAGGTGACATAATTGCGCTGGTTCATGGTTCGCTGGTTCAATGATCAGGGGCTTCAAACGCAAACGAAGCGATGGCTCATTTTTATGAAATAAAAATGTCCCGCGGGCAGCAATAAAACGTTCAATTTCACCGTGTAGAATGAATTCATATACAAAACTAATGGATTTGACTTCAAGAACCAGAACGGATGGTGTTCGAGTTCTGAATTATTCCGCACGTCGGCCGGGTTTAAATATGAGGCGGGCTGAGTGAAAATATTTTGTCAAAATGTAAATTAAAAATAATGAAATTTAGACTTTTTAATTGATTAAGGTTTTTATGAGTTTGCCTTATTTATTTTTAATTTGCAATATTTTTATGAATTCTTCCGCACAACGGGCGGGTTTTAATGCTAGTATTTCTATATAACTTCACCAGTGTGTGGTGACACAGCGGGAATTTCAATAGATCGCCACAGGCAGCCGTGGAGCATTATCCCAGTGACATACACGGGCTTCGCGAGCGCCACACTAATGCATGCAAATTGTAAGAGAACGCACCATGGAGCGTATGCCAAACACACCCACACACACACCCACAAACACACACACACACACATACACACGCACACATACACACACACAGGCATACATGGGCACAAACACTGGCACCAACAGAGACAATGCGTGACTTGATGCGTAGGCTCTTACAAGCCGTGGCTCAAAAGACCTGCCCATTTGTGAGACGGCCTCATCTGTGAGTGTAAAGCAGTTGTCTTAGTATAAAGCCGTGTAGAGTGGTTCATAACCCCTGGATGTCGAACCAAATATGGGTCGCCAAGCCATTTTATTGGGTCGCTAAGTGTTCGTAGAATTATTTTTGTCTCTAAAATATATAATTATATACTGTAATACTTAAACTACGTAATGCCTAGTCTTATGATTCTAACCAGACTATGATTAAATGAAAACTCCGAAGTAGAAAATGTATTTGAAGTGCTTTCAAATTTCAATGTAAAATCTGACAATTTGAAGTTCTCCTTGAGGTCATTCACTATTATTCTTTTGGTAACACTGGGGTATGAGTCTAGATTAGCAGCGTTACTGGGTCGGCTATGTTTCAACAGCTTGTAGCATTTTTATTATGTGTCAATTAATTGTCGAGCGAATTGACAGCTCCGGTCCTTTCAGTGCTAAACATAATTTCTGCGGGGCCAACGTCGTTCCAAAAAAGCCAAATCGGCCTTAAAACGCAAACATGGCAGCCCTGGATCACGCTGCATTCTTCTGACGCAAATTGGCTGGCAATGCTTTCCTCGACCAATCATAATTGAGCGTTTGCACGCGCCAATCTAGATGCAGCACCTCTGTTCAATAAAGAGCGACACATTTCTCACAAACCCAGCCTATACCGCAAACTATACTCGCCTCCGCTCGATGATTCCGACATCGGGCAGTGCACGTCCTGTGTTTAGAAGTCCTTGGTATGAGCACATATGCAGGATTACTTCCAGTTGCGTGGGCTAAATGGAAACGCGTTGTTTCTGAGAATGGCTTTGAACCGATGATCGCTTCATTGCGCGCGATTTTTTACAGCGCATTTGCTTGACATATGCTCATTGATTTCCAGCGATTTTTTCTGCGCTGCGCTGGCGCGAACAGCCGCACAATGTTTACGAGTTATTCAAGTACGTGCCTCGTAGTCATGCTGTAGAGAATTGGTCTGTAAAACGACGTTTCAGTGCTACGAGTGGAGGCATGTTATGCTGCGGTGCAAAACCTGGCGGGTTTTCGCTCGGCTCGATGCACAACATCCAAAGACGAAAGCAAAAAGAGGAACGTAGATGAACGCACTTTGATTCGCTGTTTATCCATATGCAGCTGGTATGGCGGCAGCATTCCTCTCCCAACAGCTGGGGATTACTTTTCAGCAATGACACAAGTTATGAAAGACCTCCTCAGCTGCCGGCAGTATATGCGATATATAGATTGACCAGCTGCGATATATATATACTAGCATTTGAGCCCGCGCGTTGTGCGGAACAATTCATAAAATGAAATTCATATTTATAAACATTTATATTCATAAATAATCCAAATTAAAAAAGAAAAATTGTATACTCATAAATATCTTACTCAATAGAAAAGTCTAAATATGAACATTTTTATTTTTATTTTGACATAATATTTTCCCTCAACACGCCTCATATACAGGGTGACCCAAAAATAACGGGCCCCATTTTTAATTAGGCCTCGTTTCTTAGTGTTTTGTCGAATGAAATCAAACTTTGGTCATAACTAGTTTATTATATTCAAAATATCACATCAAAACACTAGAGTATTTGGCCTTTTTTCTACGTTTTACAGCATGGGTTCTAAATAGCCTCCATTTAGCTCCGTGCATTTCTTGAGGCGCAGCACGAGGTTGTCCATGACGTTCTTACAGACTGAATTTGTCATTGTTCTCATCTCCTCCCTGATGGCTTCCTTGAGTTCCGTGATGGTTCTGGGTTTCCCTGCGTAGACTCTGTCCTTAAGATAGCCCCAAAGAAAAAATCTGGGGGGGGCTTAGGTCTGGGCTATGGGGCGCCACTCAAATTCAGGCTTGAGACTGATCACTCGGCCTCGGAAGTTCTCTTTCAGCCAATCTCGGGTCTGTAAGGGTCTGCAGCGTCTGTATTCTGTATGGGTAAGCTCTGATGTCGTTCACCAGCACTCTCCTCAAAGTCTCACGGGACATACCGAGGGACTGACTTCGCTTACGCACAGAGCGTCTCCGATTTTGCTGGAGAGACTCTCTTACACTTTCGATCAGCTCGGCTGTTCGCTTCTTGGGTTGTCCCAATTGGCTTGGACGGTTCTCACTTGCAGCATTGAGGTTCACCATGGTCCCATACTTCTTGAAGTTATCCACCCAGCTATGAATTCTGCTTTTGGATGGAGCCTTTTCACATTCGAACTGACGCATGAAACTGTCTTGGGTTTTCTTAAACGAACCTATCTTGTAGTAAAATTTAACACAGTGTATTCTTTGTTTCAGCTCCCACTTGGGTCTTGGTGTACTCACGGTCATTGATTCTGTCATGTCCTCTAAAATAAGGGGAATCGGTGAATAAATATAGGAGATATCACTTAAAGTGTGCAGGGGCTCGTTTTTTTGGTCACCCTGTTTAAACCCACCCATTGTGCGGAATAATTCAGAACACAAACACGTAACAAACAATGAAAATTCTAGCATGTAAACCGCCCGTCGTGCGAAGCAATTAATACTATTAAATGTGTATTCAATTCATAAGAGAACAGTAATATGAATTAAATATGAGTGGAGTGAACCCACAACAAGTCTAAATTTCTATATTTTTATATTATTCTGACAAAATAGTTTGCCTAAGCCGCCTCATATTTAAACCTTCCCGTCGTGCTGAATAATTCAGAGCTCAGATACGAAACAATGAAAAATGACTACACTTTTTCATCAGAATGTTTCCATGCTATATTTATTACTTAACATCATTCCCCAACATCATTTGCTTAAGTACTGTTTTAATTATACTATTAAGTACTATTTAATTATGTTATTATCATTAAACCCCAATATAACCTGAGTCAAACCTACCCAGACCAACACAACCATCCAATCTTGACCGCACCCAGCCTAGTCTGAGGCGATTTAACTTATTAGTTTGTGATCACAAAATATACTGACTCGATCATAATTTGTAATCAGAAGACTGAGATTATCTACACCAGGGATCCCAAACACGCGACCCACCAATACTTTTCTCTCAACCCGCCAATATAGTATCGGAACCAAACTGTAAGTCATCTAAATTCATATTCATTGCAAAATGCGATATAATTATACACCATTTAAGTCACATTTTCATTAGTGAGTCTAGATCTTGAATTCAAGCCCGTGAGTTTTGTGTATGTATTCGTTCTACACGGTAAAATTAAATGTTTAAACCCGCCCGTCGTGCGGAACAATGAATAAAACAAAATTAATACATATTTAAAAGCAAAAAGCCAGTCTAATAGAAAACTCTAAATTGTAAAATCTAAACCAATAGAACATTCTTGTTCTGAATTTGCATATTCTTATTCTAATAATAGACGGCATATTATTCAGTCAACCCCCCTCATACTTAAGCCCGCCCGTCGTCAGGAATAATTTCGAAATGTAAACACAAAATAACAACTAATTTTTTAGTATATATATGAAATTTTTCCATAATATTATCTCATAATTCCCGGCTAATGCTTCCACTAATGCATCATATTCATACAGCTGTTATTTTTTGGATTACACCGATATTACAGCCCTTGATATTACAGCCGATATTATAATTATGCAATCTATATTCTGCTACGTATTATTCCTAGTACATATATCATCAGATCGCAAAATATATTTAAAGGTTCACATCATTCTCCAACATCATTTGCTTAAGAGCTATTCTACTTTTATCGCTGGAATATTTACTGCTAGCAAAATATCATATACCTCGCTATCATTTAAGCCCACTCTTTTATCCCCACTCATTCTAAGCCCACTCTTGCAGCTCTGGCCCATGCCGACGATCTGGCGCTACTGTCGGACAACATCGCCGACGCTCAAAAACAGCTGGCCAGACTGGAGGCGGCCGCCGCGTCTGTGGGTCTGCAGCTCAATGTCTCCAAGTGCAAGGTGCTGTTAGTGGGTGTGCAGAAATCTGGATCTAGTACAATATTGCCCTATGAACATATTGGCCAAAAACGCCCGCATGCTCCTATACTCTGCAATAGGGCAATATGTTCACCTCGGCCAGCGCAGTGTCAAAGGCGTACCAAGAGCGGTGAGTGCGACTGCGGCTTGTGGCCAATATGTTTACTTTTCACCATGGCGAAATTTTATTGGTTTTCAACACAAGACAAGAGTTTATACACAAGTAGCTAGCACCTCACATACTGTGGGGTTATTGGCTAGGCTCAGTAATCTGAATTGACTTAACCTAACCTAGCCAAGACTAAACCTAGCCGCACAGTATGTTAGGTGCTAGCTACTTGTTGTATAGAAACTCGTGCGTTGTGTTGAAAACCAATGAAATTATGCTATGGTGAAAAGTGAACATATTGGCCACAAGCCGCAGTCGAACTCATCGCACTTGGTACGCCTTTGACGCTACGCTGGCCGAGGTGAACATATTGCCCTATTGCAGAGTATGGGAGCATGCGGGCGTTTTTGGCCAATATGTTCATAGGGCAATATTGTAGTACTCCTAGAAATCTGACAACATTCTGTCTTCGAACGTAGACCGCATTGACGTCTGCGAGGATTTTGCCTATCTGGGCAGTCAGCTGAAGGACAGTCGGTCGGCGTTCAGACGAAGAAGAGCACTGGCGTGGATTGCTGCACGGAAATTCCACGGATTTTGGGCATCATCAGCAGCAATATCGGAGAAAGTGCAACTGTTCAGGGCATGTGTTGAGCTTGTTCTGTTGTACGCAAGCGACACATGGGTGTTGTCTGGCAGTTTGTCTAGCGAAGTCGACGCCGGTCATCGCGCACTGCTCCGGTATTGCTGCAATCTCGGCTACCCACAGCTGGTATCCAACGACGTGCTCTACGATAAATCTGCGAGTGGACCTGTCAGCCAGATGATACGCCGTCTACGCATCGCTCTGCTCCGTCACGCTGTCACCCACCCGAATACGCCACTGGCCCTTGTGTGTGTGCCCGCCAACAAAGCCTCAGAGCCGCTCAGAGTGGGAGGTGCTCTCACGAAAACATACCTCCAACAGCTGGAAGACGACTGCAGTTTCGCTGGCAAATCTCTTGCGGTCTGCTTGAAGATTGCAAGTGCGAAAGTGTGGCATAATTTATTTAAGAATATTTAATTTGGTAGTGCAATTGTATGGTGTTATACTTGTATTGTATTTGTATCGTCTAGTCATTAATAATTAATAATGCGTTTTATTAGTGTATGTATTGTATTTATTACCCGTCATGTCTTCCGTTACTAAGTTGTTGCAACAACGTGCTCATGCCTTTTCTCATGGCCTGATAATACACGTATCATCATCATCCTCACTCTTTATAGATACATTTAAGTCCGCCCGTCGTGCGGAACAGATCATGAAATATAATTAACCTTCAATTAATAAAAAATTAGTGCATATTGAAAAAGAAAAACAAGCCCATAGGAAAGTTTTAGCCAATATAAAAGTCTATATGTGAAATTTATGTTTCAATTTAGAAAAAATGTTTTTCCACAACCCGCCTCATATTTAAAGCTACACGTCGTGCGGAATTATTGAGAACTCAAACACGAAACAAACACAACCAAAATGGATGAAAAACGACCAATAGAAAAAGTCTAATTTGTTAATTCTTGTTTTAATTATTTACGAAGTTTTTCCCTCAACACTACTCAAATTCACACCCGTCCTTCATGTGTAGTAATTGTGAAGTGTAACACTATTAAAACAATGCAACTTTCTGTCATCTCTATAATTCCAGATTTATACCTCCATTAAAACAGCATATGCATATAGTTGGCATTGCATGATATTACAACCCATATCCTTATGCAACTTGTCCGTATGCAACTTGAAATTAAACCAATTAAATTACACAGTAAAATTCACTAGCTTACTTTATTCCCAGTAGCATTTTAGACACCTATCGTGCGGAACAATTCATGTGTAAATATTGAGGACAATAAAGCCTTTCTATTCAGTATAGTGTAGCATTAATTAAGCTGTACGCAATAAAACCACACCATCCATGCTAGGAGCTAATATGATGCATTCTTAATTGTGATTGGGCTTCAGTGAAATTTAATCAGTGTATATTCCTGTGTAATCGCAAGTGCGCATAATAGCTATCAAATTGGCAATATGTCCCTTTGACTTTACACCGCCGTAACTTCCTTTAGGTACACTTTGGAAAATTAAAAATTATACCGTATTGTAGAAAACAAAATTTATAGCACAATTCTATAATTTTTTTTAATGTGTGACATACAGTTACTAAGAAATAGGTGACAAAATGAATAAAATTTAGTCGCCCGGTGTTCAAGTGAAATGTTGGATGTATTTGAGAATTTTGCCACTTTTACACGTTTTTTGTATCCTTTGTGGGTATAAATTGTAGCTTATCTTGTAGAACACAAGATTATTTACACAATAGTATAATTTTTGTACCTGTACTATTGCTGGTTTATGAAGACCAGATGGCAGAATATTGACCAAAATATTCACGGTTTTCAGTGCTAATTTTGCCTTTTTGACTTTGTCATTTGGACTTCACACCGCCGTAATTTTTTTTGATATACTTTGGAAAATTATAATTTATACAATGTTGTAGAACACGAAATTCCCAGCATGATGGTATTATTTATTTAGATATGTGATAATTAGTTTTTGAGAAATAGAGAAAAAAGTAAGGAAAATCGGACGCGTTGAGTATAAAAATAATTTTGAATGTAGATTGAAAGTTTGTCGTTTAGAGATAATTTATATGTAATTTTTGGATATAAATTATAACCTATCGTGTAGAACAGAATATTTTCCACACAGTAGTATAATTTTTATTGCTATAACATTTCTGGTTTAGGAGGATTTGATAGCAGAATATTCACCAAAATTTTGGCATTTTTCAGGGTTCATTTTGTCTTTTCACCGCTATAACTTTTTTAGTTTTATTTTTAAAATTTTAAACTTAGCCCATCGCGTAGACAAGACAATTTCCAACGTGATGGTATAAATTTTTAACGGGTACACCAAGTGGTGATTGAGTAGCAGCTTGCAGAGTATGGACCAACGAGGGTGGGACACACAGACAGACAGACAGACAGATAGAGGATCTCTTTCATATATATAGATTCACACATTGACAAAACATTAATACATAATCACAAGTACATAAATAAATTATACAATACCCGCGGCGGCTGGACACGAATACGCGGGGAGCACGAATAAGTAGCGGGAACACAATGAATCTAGCGAACTCTAGCACTGTGTGACAGCACGCACTATACTCGACTGAACTTTATCAATTCACTCGATTCAAATTCGGACTAGCAATTTATGTTGCGGCTCTCCAACGAATCATGAATACCATCATAAAAGAGCATAATATGAAGGGTACTTACCAGTGGCGGCGTCAGGATTTTTCCAATGAGGAGGGGGGGCTAAGAAAAAAGTTGAGGGGGCTTGGCGAAATATGAAGAGCTACACTCAAACGCTGACTACATAATATTATAAGGGACTGGGGCACATTGATTCATTCCTCGAAGTTGAACCATAATTACAGGGTTTCATTTACAGTGGTAAGAAATTTTAATGTCCATGATTATTATTTGGGCGGCTTAGGGGGGCTTGGGAGTCTCCAAACTCCCAAGCCCCCCCCCCCCTCTGGAGCCCCCCCGAGCCCCCCCCCCCCCTTGGCGCCGCCACTGGTACTTACATATATATCGACGATATAGTGATTGGAGGCCGAAATCAGGAAGAACTGTCATCCAGAACGAAAGTTTTTGAGGAAGCAGTCAATCAGCTGAATATCGAGCTCAATAGAGAGAAGTGTGAATACAGTGTTGTCACTTCACTGTGTGTTGGCGTAGACCACATTGAATTTTAGAGTCAGATGCACGACAACAGTATATTCTTATCACAGCCAATACCAGCGAACAATTGCCTGGTGACCGGAATTGTGCCGGGTTATGTAGGCTCGGTCACATGACCTTTCACACGGTCACGTGACCATTCACACGGGTCATACTCACACACACGCTCACACGCAGTCAACCGTGCCAGTGGATACACAAAGACATACCAGCTCAGTAGACACAAATCCAGAACACACACAAGTGACCCAAGACTAACTACACACAGACATACTATTCTTTTGGCATACATACACACCAAACACGCATACAAACGGGCGAAATGTACACACACGACGGGACACACTAACACACGCTCGCAAACATATAAACGGCGACACACAAACATACAAAGTATGACGCCACAACTGTCTGTCACTGAATTTCCTTAGTCATCGGATTGAAAGTTGACTACTCAGACTGTCGTATATTTAATGTGTCCGTACTTTATATTTGTATTTGTCTGCGTCTATGCCCGACGCACCTGTTTCGTATGTGATGTTCCTTTGTTCACCTTGCTGTCCTCTTGTGTGTTTCGTTAGCGGCGTTCTTTGTAGTAGAATGAAAAATTCTACGGTTTTATGCGGTTTCATTTACGACAATATGTTCCACTAAAATCTTCAATCAGTAGTCTTCATGGATCGCTATCTAAGACCAGGACGTTTCGACACTGAACCTTCAGCCGAGAATGTATCATCCACTTGGAAACACTGCTTCCAAACATTTGGCATATTTCTACAATCGATTGAGTCTCATCGGCCGAGCAAATCAGATGTTTTGTTCAATTACATCTCTCCGAGAATATACGAGCTCGTGTCAGACAGTGCCGACTACGAATCAGCCATTAAGACTCTGGAGTCATTGTATGAACGGCCGCCTAATGAAATTTTCGCCCGTCACTTGTTGTTCACACGATCACAGAAGCCTGGTGAAACCGTGGACGAATTTGTGAGAAATCCCCAGCAGTTAAGCTCAGATTGTAACTTCAAAGCAGTGACAGCAAGCGTATGTCGTGACGAGAGCGCACGGGACGCCTTCATTCGTGGTCTATCCTCGCATGATAAGAGACAAAAACTGTTGGAGAATAAGTCAATGGACCTCGACTCGGCTGTGGATCAAACCAGGTGACTGGAAGCGGCGCAGGCGAATGCAAAGTCGTTCCTCACCGCCTCCCGTGATTCACAGTGCGCCTCAGCTGCAGCGGTGACGTCTACACCAGATCCCGCTCCGGACCCTCCTGACTCCGCGTGCGCAACAACAGCGAAAAATGCTAAATGTTTCTTCTGCGGAAGGAAGTGGCACAGTCGTTCAAGATGTCCTGCGAAGGACGTCATCTGCCGGAAGTGCAATAAAAAGGCACATTTCGTCCAAGAATGTTCTTCAAGTGTTTCTGTATCAGCTACTGATTCATGTTCATATTCAGTTCTCACTTCGGCTGGATCGCTCCGGTAGGCCACAATGTTTGTATTGTGCAATAATCACGCCATTGATGCCCTGATAGACACGGGCAGCTCAGACAACATCATTTCTACTGATCTTGCAAGACGGCTCAATCTGAGAATTCGACCATCAAAGGACTCCATGTCTATGTCGTTTACGTCGCTGACATCCGAAACCGTCGGTCATTGTTGCGCCAACTTGATCGTTCAAGGTGTCGATTACCCGAATACGAGACTTGCTGTACTGGATCATCTATGTTGTGATAGCATACTGGGTCACAATTTCCTGAAGCAGCATGATTCGGTGTGTCTTCGGTTCGGTGGAGATAAACCCGTCCTACAAGTGTCAGCGGCCCAGTCACTTCCAGCGGCGCGATTGAAGGCTCCCTCTCTGTTTACCAACCTCAGCGATAAGTGTGTGCCGATCGCTGCTCTCGTCCCGGCGCTACTCTAATGAAGACTCACAGCTCATCTCTAGTGAGGTTCAGAGGCTTCTAAAACTCGGTGTCATCGAGGAGAGTTCTTCTCCGTGGAGTGCCCAAGTACTCGTCCGTTAACAACCTTCTGGCAAGAGGCGCATGGTAATAGATTATTCTGGCATAATCAACAAGTACACCCCTATGGACGCTTACCCTCTTCCCAATCTAGAACAGAGTTAGAAAAAAACTGGTTTTAAAAAAAATCAAAAAGCACGGTTTTTTCAGAAAAAGAAAAAAACATGTTTTTTTAGTAGAAAAAACAAAAAACATGGGTTTTTCGTTGTTTTTTTCACACTTTGCACACACAAATAAAAAAAGGTTGTACCATGGTATTTAATGTATAGTTAAACATATCTTAGTACCACTTACAAAGAGTTTTGTAAATATTTAGAAAAGATAAAAATCAAATCGTAAAAATGTATTGAATTTCACCTTGTAGTATCTATAGGCAACGGAAGTTATAAACCGCTTCCAATCGCGAAAGCTGTCGATTTTAAACTCCCACATATGTTTGCAAAGTCCAAATCCAAATACCCAGTGGCCTTATTTAGGAAAACCTAGTGACTAAAATCGTTTTGTCCATGGAAGTTAATTCATGTTTGTTTTCAGAGTAAACACAGTTTTTTTTAACTCAGAGGCTTATAAAAATAGTGTTTTCCATAGAAACTCAAATGTTTTGTCGCTAAAAAAATCGGATTTATTATAAATACCAACTATAATGCTTCCTCAGCCAAATCCAAAAATGTTAATTATATGTTTCCCATATCGTGCAAACCCATAAAATCATGCCAAAATGAAATATTTATGAAGATTTAAAACTGTATTAATGAACTCATGTACTAATTCTGAAAATATTTGATCATTCCTATATGAGAAAAATCACTTCTGTCAAAAAACACAATTTTCAAAAAAACATGTGTTTTTTTAAAACACTTGGGTTAAACCATGGTTTAAACCAAACAAACTCTGATGTAGATGAAATGGCCAACAAAATTTCCAAATACAAGTATTTGTGCAAAATCGAGCTAACGGAAGTGTATAATATAATTCCCATTCAAGCACAAGATAAATCGTATACCGCTTTCCAGGCCGGTTCTAAGTTGTATCAATATTGTCGCATCCTTTTCGGTGCAACCAACGGTGTCTCCTGCTTCCAGAGGGTGGTATCTAAGATCATTGACGAGTTCGACTTCACCGAGACTTTTGTATAGCTTGATGACATTGTTATCGGTGGATATGTTGAAGAGAGTTTGCAAATGTCAGTAGATTTGTCAGAAGATTTGTCAGTAGTAGATTTGTCAGTAGATTTTGTGATAGATTAGTGCTGAATATTGTGTATGAAGGATTGTTTTGTATGAGCGTGAGTGAATGTGCTGTATGTGTATATGAGCGTGCGTTTGAATGGTGGATTGTCCGGTTTGCTGACTGCGCGTGCCACGTGGTGGCGTCATGTTTCGGGAGTCGTTGCGTGAGCGTCGTAGAGTGTTGGTCGGTGTGCGGTGTCTTGTGGGCGCGCGTGGGGCTGCAATGCCCCCGCGCGCCCGTCTTCTAATACATCTTTTGTTTTTGTTCTTTATGTCTGCTTTTACAGATTTGTCAGTAGATTTGTCAGTAGATTTGTCAGTAGTTTGTCATTGTCATCAGAGCTTAGTTGTGAGTGGACGTGTTTGGTTGGAGTTTTTCTTGGGTTATTGTAGAGTTATTAGGGATTGTAGGGTAGCGGCGTGTGTGGGAGTCTTGGGCTCGTCGAGGAGTGTGGTCTCGTGCATGGTCCTGTCGTGACAGAAGTGTTTATGAGCCGTGGAAGTGTGGAAATTTTCAACAGTTTTCCGTTAAGTCTGCATAAGTTTGACTTCATTCGGTAGTAAAAACATTTCAAAAGAAAGCCCGTGCTGTGAATACTGTGGCTCATCGGCTTCACATTATTTCGTCAAAATGGAAATGGAAAAAATCCAGATAATGCTGGAGGCGCAGGAGAAAGCATCTAAAGCAGCGTTAGAACTGGTAGTGACGGAACAGAACGAGAGAATTTTCGCGCCTGAATCTACCATCAAGGAGATGGAGAAAAGTCTTGAATTTGAGCATGCGGAAATCAAAGACTTGATTTTGGAAGTGAGTGTGCTTGAGAAAAGTGAAAACGAAAATGTGAGAAAATTGGTGGAGTGTGAAGAAAGGTTAAGGATGACTGAAGACTACAACAGGCGGAAGAATATCAGAATATCTGGACTGGACGAGAATTCTGCTCAAGAAACGTGCGAGGAAACTGCTGTCAAAACGAACACATTTCTGAAGGAAAGTTTGGGTATTGACAACGCGACCATAAAGGAAGCGCGCCGTGTTGGACGCTCAGATAACAACAGGAGGAAGCCGCGCACTGTTGTAGTCAAGTTCGAAAAGGTGTACGACAAAGACAACGTCAACAACAACAACAACAAAACAACAACATGTATTTAATATAGCGCACTTTCGAGGACAAATGCGCGAGCAGGAGCAGGGTAATAAAGTGTAGACACAGAGCGGTATGGGGACAAAAATATGGAGCACAAATCGACAGAAAGTACATGGGTGCTTGCAAAATTGAACACACATACACACATACACACAAACACATACACACAAACACATACACACAAACACATGCACACGAAACATACACACGCACACATATATACACATACACATGCATACACATATACATATATGAATAATGTAATGTAATAGAGCATATAATGGAAAGAGAGAAAATATATAATGGGAATATAGAATAAAAAAGCATAGGACATGAAATAATAAAAATAAATGCTAGATGGCCGTTGGCTAGCGAGTAGCTCTTCCGCCCTTGGACAGGTTTTATTTTTAGTCCTGCTGGGTGTCTAGCCACCCTCCTCACCGGTGGGAACCAGAGGGGGAGCCGGTTTAGTCGCCGACCACTCGACTATGAGACTGGTTGTACTGGGCTACACAGTACCAGTAGCAGGAATTCTCCTGACCAGTCAATTTACCAGACCGAAGTGAGTCAACCAGCCAAACACAGTAGATCACAATGAGGATAAGAGTTGGAGGATAACGGAAACAGATTACAGGGTAGGTTGGATCAAGCATATTCAAGTAGGTGTTTGTGCAAGGCGACAGAGAAAGACTTGAGAGACGTTTTTCAAGGATGTGTGAGGGAAGCAAGTTATATATACGAGGAGCATAAAATGTATAAGATTTGGACGACCAGGGAGATAAATTGATAGCGGGAGGACTAACTAAAGGCTTGCGATGGCGACTATCAGAGCGAACGCTGGGTATGAGAAGAGAACGAAGATACAATGGTGAAGATTGAGAATGAATCATTTTGAATGTCAAACAGCAGATTTTAAATCGAATACGTGAAAGAGCAGGAAGCCAGCCAAGCTGCCGGAGGTGGGATGATGTGGGAGTTTTAGGAGGAAGTCGCAGAACGAATCGACATGCTAAATTAATCACAGATTGAAGTTGGCGGATAGATTTAAAAGGAAGATGAAAGAAGAGAGAGTTGCAGTAATCAATTTTTGAGAGGATGTAGGAATGGACTAATAGGGTGGCAGATGCTTCATCAATGAAAGCACGGATAGGATAAAATTGGCGAATGATAAAACGGCAAGAGCGAGTGAGCTGAGAGAAATGACTTGAGAAGCAAAGTGATGGATCGAATATAACTCCCAAGTTGCGGATCTGGGAGGCAAGAGGAAGATTAATATTGTAAGGGGTGAGTCTAGGAGGGTGAAATACAAGGTATTCAGTCTTTGAATGATTGAGGACAAGTTTCCTTGAGGCAGCCCAAGAAGATATATCATTAAGAAGTTCAGAAACTAGACATGAGGAAGATAAAGTGAGGGGAAAAAATATTTGGACGTCGTCAGCATAAATATGGTACGCAATAGGATAGCGGCGCAAGATTAAGCATAAGGATGAGACATAGAGATTGAAGAGGAGAGGACCAAGGAGCGAGCCTTGTGGCACTCCAGAAGTGAGAAGGACAGACGATGAGGTAGTTGAGTTGCATCGGACTGAATAAGATCGGTTAGTGAGATAAGATGTAAGAAGAGAATATGCACTAGAGGAAAGACCAGCATGAGCGAGATCTTGACTTAAGATGGAATGGTCTACAAGGTCAAAAGCAGAAGAGAAGTCTAGCGAAATGAGAATAACAGACTTGTCATATGAGAAATGTAATATCGGTGACAAGTGATAGTAGCAGGGTTTCAGTAGAGTGGTTTGAAACGAAACCAGATTGATGAGAGTCAAGAGCAGATTGTATAACTGGACGGAGTTGATCCAAGATGGCTGATTCAAGGAGTTTCGAAGGGAGAGATAAGATCGAGATGGGTCGATAATTACATGGTAGAGTAGGATCAAGACAAGGTTTCTTAAGAATAGGCGTTATAGATGCATGCTTGGAGGCAAGAAAAATCCCGTGTAGAAACGAGTAGTTAATCAAATGAGTGAAGAAGGGAGCCAGTAGAAGAATTGAATCAGAAAGTGCATGAAAGTTAATTGAATCGGTAGGGCAGCGAGATTTCTGGAGTGTTCTGAGATAGCGCGCGGTCTTTGATATAGGAATGAAAGAGAATGACGACAAAGATTCGATTGACGATGAAAAGGATAAAGGAGAGGAAGAAGGTTGAATGCTGGAATGCAGAACGGAGACTTTCTCAGCAAAGAAATGAGCAAAATTGGAGGCGGTGATTGAGCATGATGGCTGATGAGCTCGACCGGAAATAGCTTTCAGGGTTGACCAGCGCAAGCGAGAAGATGCACGGTGCATCATTAATATGAGAAAGAGCTTCAGATAAGGAATCAGGGAGAACAAGTGGAGGGAGATGAACATAGTTAGAGAGGCAGAATATTGAGTTAACCAAAAAGTGAAATTTAGAAGGATCAAAAAGTTTGTAATTGCGATAGTGAAATATTTAATTTGAGGATTGTTTAGGCGGCCGAGGTAAAAACAGTTGAAAAGTAATAAGACTATGGTCAGAAATTTCAGGAGCGGGTGGATAGGTTATTGTTTCAGCGAAAAACAGTTTGGAAGAAGAGGGAGTCGAAATAACAAGATCAAGAGTGTGTCCAGATAGATGAGTTGCGGCGCAGTTCATGATTTTAAGATCCCAGGAATCAAGTAAGTGAATAAATTCGGACGCATAAGGATGAGAGGAAGGGGAATCCACCCAGATGTTGAAGTCTCCCAAAACGATGAAATTGTGAGAGAAGCGCTCAGAAAAATAATAAATTAGCGAATCAAAATCAGAGAGGAAAGTAGAGGCTGTACCATAATTGTTATGTCTGTATAGTAGTAGAATGCCAAGTTTTGGAAGTGACGGAAGTAACAAGGAGAGTGTAATGAATTCAAAAGAGTTGCAAGAAAATGTAAGATCAGGGAGTTTGGAAACAGCAAGAGAGGAATGATATACAACGCCTACACCTCCACCGGAGGATTTTGTGGAGCACAAGAGGGAGCGACAAGTGTGTAGGAAATTGAATGAAGGAGGGAGATGCGCAGAAAAAGTAAGAACGTCACACTCGAATAACCAAGTTTCAGTGAGGAAAATGAATGAAAGACCAAGATTTAATAGGGTATGAAGAACGAAATTAACCTTGTTTCGCACCGAACGGATATTGAGAAGACCTAGAGAAAAGCGTTTATTCACGGAATGCGAATCAGAAGAAGTAGGAGAGACTGATTCAGATGGCGGCGGACTGCTATGAGACTGGACCGAAGCATTGGAAGATAGTGGTGGGTGCGGTTGCAAGACAGAGACCAAATGACCTAGTCAATTGGAAGAGGAAGGAGCATCAGCAGAGGGGGTAGATACATGAATATTTGTAGGGGAAGAGATGGTAAGCTGGCGAAGAGAGTTTTGGACAGCGAGAAAAGAGGGACAATTGGAGGAAAAATATGAGTGGTTGGAAGACCTACTGTGCTTGGCGCAGTTGGCGCACTTCGACTTGGATTTGTCAGGACAAGCTAACGTCAGGTGATCGCCGGCACAGTGACCGCAGGTTGCCGATGCAGCTGTGCACCGGTCAGATTTGTGGCCTAGACCCGAGCACTTCCAGCACCGAGTCACCCAGTACCGATCATAGACCGGGCAGCTGCACAATCCGACAAACAATCTGTTAACAGCGAGACGTATCTGGTGGCGCACCTCCGGAGACACGACGAACACGGCATTTGTGCGGCCGTCTTTGGGTTTCGTCAGAAACAGCAGCTTCATCTGCGACGATGGGATGTTAGCGAGATGGTGGTTTTTCAGTCGCAAAGAGCTGACGAAATCCTCCGGCGACATGGATGGAACGCTCGCCACAGTGATCCTGGGTAGACGCGAGGCGGAATTGCCAGTGACCGCCACATGAACCTCATAAATCAAGTGCTCGTTCAGAGACTTGGCTGCCATGTTCGCAGAGGCTTCGGTGGAGCAGTGCGGTACCATGCCGCCAGATTTTGTTGGGCGAGCCTTGGCCACCGGTACGGTGCGGAGGGCCGACTGCACGCGCTCTGCCATCACCGGCTCCGCTCCCTTACTCTTCAGCACTAGGGCGAATGGATGAGTGAAGGGCTGGTCGCGCTCTGAGACAGAGGTTGAGGGTGCACAGGTGTCGACAGGCTTCGCCTCACGAAAGTCGTGAAGGAGAAAGGCGCGGAATGTCTCCAGTCGACTGTCGATCACCGCAGACACTCTCTCCACGGTGAGTGAGGGGCGACGGGACGCGCGGTCGTCCTCCTTACACTCCGCACACAGCCAGAAAAGCTTGTACCTGCGTATAGCGTTATACGCAGGGTTGGTCAGCGCGGCGCACGACACGTGAAACATGCCGGCACATCCCTCGCACTCGATGACAGAGGCATCCCCCACCGGCTCACCACACTTACACGCACGCTCGCCGGCTGCAGAGGGTGACATGGTTGGTAAGACACCGAGATCGGCACACAGATAAGAGCACAAAGGAGCGAACGAAAACACAACCACACGCGGCGAACACAGGAGCAAGACTCACCAGAAATGACAAAACCGACGAAACCACAGACGTCACCAGAAATGCCAAAAAACTAAAAGGCAGCGGCGTGTTTATCAATGAGGACTTGTCGCCGGCTTCTCAGGCCGAAAAGATGCGGCAAATGCCGGAAATGAGGGCCGCGAGGGAAGCCGGAAAAATTGCCTATTTTCGCAAAGCTCGGCTCATCATCAAATAGAGATTTGATGGGCACTTGCGCGCGACAAATACCCCTGATGGGTCTGGTCGGGCATCAGCTGGCGTTCTACTGGAGGTGTATCACAAGTGATCGGAGCAGCGCCAACCACCAATGAGCAAGCGGCGAGAGCGGACCGATCCGCACTGACGTACACCGCCAGGGCGACTGCTGGTGACAGCTCCGTCACACATACGCAGTTACGCAACTCTACCAGGCGGTCCTGTTCTGCTGTTGCCGAGGTGTTTGATGCAGGCATGACGGCGGCTGCTGGGACTGCTGGTGAATGTGGCCACGCCTCTTCTAATGCTGCTGCTGCTGCTGGTACGCCGACAGTAAACACTTCTCGTCGCGTTGCTGGCAATGGCAGAAATACTCCGGCCAGGCGCAACAGAGGACGCAATTAGGTCCAGCCGAGTCTGAACGCTAAGTATAATTAGATTCAATTATGATAATACTATGATGGTCGTTGAGTATGCAAGTGTGTTTGTACCTTGTATATTCTATTTATGTGACCTTATTTTGTGTGAAATTCTATGTATATATAGAGTTTTTGTTGTGAATAATTCCTGCTCGACATTAATTGCTACTATGCCTATACAAACACCACATTTTTACAATTTCCTCCTTTACTTACTCTGTAAATCTGAATCTGATTTTCTATTAACTGAGTTTGTTCTTGTTATTTCTTTCATTTTTGTTATTTATATACGCGATGGATATCTTTGATGAATTTCAGCACTATGTTCCGGACGAGGATGCATATCCAACCTCGTTTTCACAAATTATTCAAAATTGTAAATACCACTTGAATCTAAAACATGTTCCTGAAACTGACTTTATTATACTCCAACTAAATTCTCGATCGCTCAATGCAAACTTTGACGAAATTGTGCAGCTTCTTACTTCTCGCAAAATGGGGGATATCCTTGTGAGTGAAACGTGGGTTGAATCAAACTCTGCCCAAAATTATTACATCCCAGGGTATAACTTACATTTGTGCTCCCCTATGTCCACTAGAGGGAAAGGTGTGGGAATTTATATTAACTCTGACCTGTCCTACAGTCATAAAATAGATCTTCAAATCAATGAAAATTACATGCAAGCAATGTTCCTCGACATAAATATTCCTTCTTCCAAAAATATCTTGATAGGTTCAGTTGATCGTTCTCCTTCCTTTGAATCATCACTATTTCACTATTTCACTATTTCACTATTTCACTATTCCAATCGGGTTTCAAGTCTGCTCACTCTACTGAATCTGTCCTAACCTCCGTTACTACTACTGTTTTTTCTCATTTTTCATTCGGTAAATCTGCTCTGCTTATCCTCCTTGATCTGTCAGCAGCCTTTGACTTAGTTGACCATTCAATTTTAATCAGAGATCTCTCCTTTCTTGGTGTGTCCTCTTCAGCGCTCTCTCTTCTACATTCTTATCTTACTGATCGTTCCTACTCGGTGCAATTCAATTCCACTACTTCTAAGCAAACTCCTCTACTTTCCGGTGTGCCACAAGGTTCTATTCTGGCCCCGCTTCTCTTCAATCTGTACATGTCTTCTCTATGTCCTATTCTCCATCGCTATTCTGTCCAGTTCCACGTCTACGCAGACGATATACAAATAATTATTCCTCTTCCCTTCCCCCATGCTTCGTTCTTATCAGACATTATCTCTGATATTTCTTCCTGGTGTGCCTCTCGCAGTCTCCTTCTTAACACTTCCAAATCAGAATTCTTCATTCTACATCCTCCTCGCTTAACACCTCCGCTGCTCCCTTTACCCCTATCTCAAAGTGTTCGCGATCTCGGAGTCATTCTTGATTCCTCACTTTCTTTTTCTGCAAATATTTCTGCTGTTGCTCGCACTTGTCATCTCATTCTACGTTCGCTATATCCTATCCGCCCTTTTCTCGACCGTCCCTCAGCTATTAAACTGATTCATTGTTTCATCTTTTCAAGAATCTACTACTGCAATTCTTTATATTTCCAGGTACCTCGCTCCTCTCTGAAAATCCTGCAACATGTCATTAATAAACCTTGTCGTTTCGTGTTTTCTCCTTCCCACTTTCGTCATACCTCACCCTATCTCTACAATCTTCGATGGCTTCCGATCATCCCTCGCATCCACTTTAAAATTTGCTGTCTTGTTTATAAACTTTTGCATGACCCTCGGCAACCTACATACCTCTCGCAGCTTCTTACACTCTCTAATAACTTTCTTTCCCGTCATCCTCTTCCTTTATCCTGTCCACGAGCCCTCAATGAATCTACCTGGTCTAGTAAATCCTTCCCTTTCTATGCTCCACGTTTGTACAACTCTCTTCCCTCCCATGTTATCTCCTTCACATCCTTATCATCGTTTTCCTCTTCTCTGCGCATTCATCTCTTTGATAAATCTTTTGATCATGACTCTCACTCTCTTACTCCTTACGCTTCGCTCTGAGCTGTCATACCGTACCCGTCTCGCGTGATATATTTACGAGAAGTTTTCTTGTTGTTTTTTATGCTCTTTCTTACTGCCATGTTTCAATTTGGCGGTGTGTGTGCATGAGTATGTTTGTGTGCGTGTGTGTGTGTGTGTGTTTGTGTGAGTGTGTGTGCTTGTGGGTGTGTGTATTGTCCGCATGTTTGTTTTCCCTAAGCGGCGTGTGTTATTTATTTGTTTATATTTTTGCACCAAGATTTCTCTTTTCGCGCGTGTGTTTTAATGTGCGCTATACAAATAAACGTTAATAATAATATTTATGGACCAATTCAATCTAACGATGGACAGTATTTCAAAACTAAATCGTAGATACTATATTGGGGGCGACTTTAACGTTGACCTTTCCTCCAACAAACATTCGGATTTTGTTGATTTTATACATAGCCATGGATTTTTCCCCTGCATATCACGTCCCACGCGTGTTACATCATCATCTGTTAGCCTAATTGACAACATCGTCTCGAATCACCTGGGTGCAGTCTCATCAGGAATTTTATTAAGCACCATTAGCGACCATCTGCCAACATATTGATCTCTTCTTTTAGACCAGTGGTCGGGGAACAGGGGTAAATTACCCCAATTGGGGTAAATTACACATTTTTGGGGGTAATGAACGTGCTACGGATGTGGATGTGCTAAATGAGGGAAACTGATATGAAAGTTGGAGAAAAGAATACATCGTGGATCCCACGATCTTTAAAACTATGGAAACAGAGAAATACCAGTATTGAAACTGCTTCATCCGCCAGTGTGTATGTAGTGTGAGCACGCCTATGACGTTTGCACGTGCGCGATTCATGAGTGTACGCAAGCCCTGCGTGGCGTTAGCATCGTGTGAGTGTGTCTGTATGCTGGTGTGTGCGAGTGAACGTACATGGCTGCGGGCAGTGAAGCTCGTGCAACATGATCGTTTTATGAATGTGTGTATGTTTGTGTGCTCGATTGGCGATATGATCGTTTGTACAATTTCTGGCAGTTAGCCTCGTGTTGCGTCTTGGAGTGCGTTGGAGCTCGGTCAACGTGTTCATTACTGTCGATCAGTATTGAAACTGTTGTTAACCCTCAGTGAGACCGCTTTTGCGTTGTTGTCCTGGCGTGTGTTGACTTTTCCTGACGTGTTACTGGAGGAACGACCACGCTCATAGGTAAGGAAGGCCTGGATAAGGGGAAGAAGAAAAGGAGTGAAAGGTGGTGGCAGCTTGGATTGTGTGGTTTATCATTTTATGTGGCGTTAATATTTTGGTTAATTCCTGATTATCTGTGTTTATAGAATAGTTGCTGTTATGTGATGATGTGATAGATTCATACATAAATAAGTTATTGATTTTTTTCAATTTTCAGATGGCATCAGCAAGGAAAAGGACATATCAGGCAGAGTTCCTTAATTATGGCTTCACAGAAATAGAGGACAAAGGTCAAATGAAGCCTCAATGTGTCGTTTGTATGAAAGTACTGACTACCGAGTCTTTCAAAAAGAATCAACTGAAGAAACACTTGGACCAGGTTCATTCACATCTGTCTTCCAAACCACGGGAATACTTTGAGAATCTGGAAAAAATAGTCAAAAGACAGAGACTGGAAAGTAACAAGAGTGCAACGTTTGACCAACGTTCAGCTGCAATGGCTAGTTTTGAAGTGGCATGGTTGGTTGCTCGAAACAAGAAACCACATACTATTGGTGAAGACTTAATCAAGCCTGCGGCTGTAAAAATGGCAGAAATAATGTGTGGGCAGAAAGTCGCTAATCAAATGAATACAGTACCTTTGTCTGCTAGAGTTATTAAAGAAAGAATTTCCATCTTGGCAGAAAATGTGAGAGAACAAGTGATTTCTTCAGTAAAAAAAGTAAAGAGTTTGCCATTCAACTTGATGAGACTACAGATGTAAGTAGCAACTCCCAATTGATGGTATATATTCGATACAGGGGCTTTGATGAATTCGAAGAAGAAATGTTGTTGTGTTCTCCTCTTGAGTTGAGAACTCGTGGTATTGATGTGTTCAATATGGTTGATGCATGTTTCAAAAAACCAAGTGTTGGTTTGAAGTGGGAAGATTGTATTGCAGTATCAGTTGATGGAGCTCCGGCCATGCTTGGTCACGTCAATGGTTTTGTGGCTTTGGCCAAACAACAGAATCCAGATATTCTAGCCATCCATTGCATGATACATCGCCAAGCATTGGTTGTGAAGAATTTGGAACCAGAAGTGGCAGCTGTGCTAAATGATGTGGTTAAGATAGTCAATGTTGTAAAAGGGCATGCACTAAACACGAGGATGTTTCGTGATTTATGTGAGGATGGAGACGCTGAATATTCAACCCTTCTTTACCATACGGAAGTGAGGTGGCTTTCACGTGGAAATGTGCTGAATAGAGTGTGGGCTCTTAAAACAGAACTCGAAATGTTTTTGACTGATCAAAAACACACACTTGCAGAAAAGTTCAGAAAAAAAACCTGGCTAGCTCTTTTTGCATATTTAGCTGACATTTTTGGGCATGTAAATGAATTGAACAAGGAACTGCAAGGAAAGAAAGTAAATCTCCTGTTAGCAAAGGAAAAAATTTCAGCATTTGTATCAAAGCTTCAGTATTGGAACCAAAAAGTAAATGTCAATAAGACTGCTGCCTTTCCAAGACTGGGAGAGTTTTTGGAAGACTGTCAAGACTGCAGTTTTAGTGACATAAAGGAGACAGTCACAAGGCACCTGACAAAACTTAGAAATAGGTTCTGTGATTATTTTCCAGAACTTGATTCACATGCTGTCAGCTGGGTTGTAAATCCCTTCAAAAGTGAGCTGTCTGATTTGCCTGAACAGCCTGAAGGATTGGCAGAAGAGATTATTGAACTTCGTTCCAGCAATGAAACAAAAATGGAATTTGAGAACAAGGATGATCTCTCAAGTTTTTGGATGTCAAAAACTGCAAAGGCTTATAAAATTGCGCATATGGAAGCAACTAAAATGCTACTACCTTTCGCAACAACCTACCTTTGCGAACAAGGTTTTTCTACCCTGGTCAATTTAAAAAACAAATACAGAAACCGGTTGAATCCTGAAGACAGCATCCTAGTAGCAGTAACATCAAAAACCCCTGATATCGACTTTGTTGTATCCAAGATGAAACAGTATCATTTTTCCAAAGCCTGAGGTAGCTTATATGAGTATATTTAAAACCTCAATCTGGTGTCAAAATATTAATGTTTTCAATATTCTCTTAATTCTTTTGTGCTGTGGCGTACACACATATTTCACTGACACACATGCTATTTCTATTAATTTCACTGCATAATGTTTTCTAATTGTTTAAATTTAATGCAGCGAATTTCACATATTGTATAGCTTTACACGACTTGCGATTGTTTTCAATGTCACAATGTACACGACCGGACGTATTTGTGCTTGCATGTGCGTGTGTATATGTGCGTGTTATTTTCTCTCGTGTTTTTGTCGTGTCATGTACAGTTTTCCGTTTATCAGTCGTGTACGCATGTCATCTTCATTGTTACCTGCCTATTAGTCGTGCTTGACTGTTGCGGGTACCGTATCATTTATTTATACACCTGCATTCGTGTTTTCCGCTGCGCGTATTTTTGTTTTTCCGCTGTGCGTATTGTACATTTTTATGTGTTTACCTGTATATAACGTGTGGTGTGTTGTGTGTAGTGTGTGCGTGCATGGTAATATATGCCATATTAGTGGATTCAATAAAAAAATTATTTTGTTATTGTATGAATTTAAAATACAGTCGACCCTCCAAATAACGGACCTCTAAATAGCGGAATCCTCCAAATAGCGGAATATTTCTTCGGTCCCGATTAAAAGCCTATCAAATACGTGTTAATTGCACCTCCAAATAGCGAAATTTCTACCTCCGAATAGCGGAAAACTCCAAATAACGGACTGCTTTATTGGTACCCACTCATATAGTACACCTCCAAATAGCGGAAACGGGGGTAATGTGCGTTGTGAATTAATAAAAAATGGTTAATTATTATAGAAAAATTCAAACTGACAATCAATAAAGGAAGTTTATGTGAAAAATGGACGATTCATAGTAAGTGTTACAACGTAGGTTCTCAGAATCTGGAAACGCAGGTTCTCAATCACAACCTTTAATACACAATCACAGAATATTCATACACTCGTAGTTTTCGTAATCACAACGTAAACAAAACCCCACTCTCTCAGCCCAAACTCCACAATACCATATGTGCGCAACGTTTGTCGCCCAATATTTTATATGGAGTTGACAGCTCCATAGCACCTCCCCCTATGATTGGAAGACGTAGTCTTCGCACGGCCAGTACCGACGGCGTTGTCGAGTACGCTGCGACCGCCTCAGACTACCACCATCACTCGAACCCGCCGCAGTGCTTGCAGTACTTTCCTCCGCAACTGGCTCTGAAGTCGTGGCCGTGTGTTCTGATGAATCACCAGAACTTTCTGTTATGCACGTCTCGCCCGGCTCCGTATCGTGAGGCGAAACGTGACGTTGTCGCAACTGGTCAACGTGTCGTCTCCAGTAAGGGCCTCTCGGTAGAACCTTCACGACGTAAGTACAAGAGCCTGTATTTTTCAGCACAACGGCTTGAACCCACCGAGGATCCCGATCGCGCCTAGGGCCACAGTACAGTGCATAGACGGGGTCTCCATTGATGTACTGATGAGGATCTCCCGAAGACCGCAGACGTACAGTTTGATTCTGCCTTTTCACCAACGCAGTTTGTTGACGCTGAGCCGTGTGGACCGGAGAAGGCAGCAACGTGTCGACCAGCGTACGCATCTGGCGCCCATTGAGAAGTTCGCTGGGAGAGTAGCCGCTTGTCGTGGGAGTGCGCCGAAACTGCATTAGGAATTCTTGAAGAGCCAACAACGGCGGAAGCGTGGACTTGCGCATCGCACGTTTGAACGTTTGGATCAAGCGCTCTGCTGCCCCATTGGTGGATGGGTGGTAAGGGGCACCCGTAAGGTGAGTAACACCCCTCTCGGAGCACCACCTTCCGAACTCCTCCCCCGTGAAGCACGTTGCGTTGTCGGACACAATAGTGTGTGGATAGCCGAAATGAGCAAAATCTTGCTCCAGTAGTTCTGTCGTAGTTTTGGTAGAAATCGACTGAGTTGGATGAATGCAGGGGTATTTGGTGTAGGCGTCCGTAACTACTAACCAGTTATGTCCGAGAAAATTTATAGCATGGTCCACATGTAACCTGCTCCATGGTTTTTCCGGAAGCACCCACGGATGGTTTGTGAGCTTTGTAGGTAAGTTACGATGTTCAGCGCAGGACTCACAACTGCGGCACTTCTCCTCGATGTCCCTGTCTATATTCGGCCAGTAGACCGCTGTGCGCGCCAACTGTTTCATTCGCTGGGCACCGAAATGACCAATGTGTAATATTTGTAGTACCGCTTTCCGTAGATCTCTTGGGATTACAACTCTGGAACCATACAGCAGCACTCCGTTCAAGACGGACAATTAATCAGCAATGTTACGATAGTACTTCACCTCCTCTGTATCTAGAGCAGCCGGGGGCCAACCTTCTCGACAAAACCGCATCACCGCAGCGATTGATGCCTCCTTTTCCGAAGATTTACGTAAGGTAGTGGCGTTTACCGTCGTGAGCTGTTGATCGAGAGTCTGTATCGTACATACGGTGTCAAAGTCGTTCTCCGTCTCAGCGGTATCGAAATCCGGATCAGACTCTGAAGGTAACCTTCTCAGTACATCTGCATTACCGTGTTGTCTGGTGTTGCGGTACTCAATATCGTATTGATGCTGGTTGAGTAGTAATGCCCACCTTGCCAGACGATTGGCTGCCAGTTTTGGGGTGGATTTTTGAGGCCCGAAAAGACTCAGCAGAGGTCGATGGTCTGTCACCAATATGAATCGTCGACCGTAGAGGTATTGGTGAAACTTGTGCAACGCAAATACGATAGCCAACGCCTCTTTCTGGATCTGACTGTAGAGCCTCTGGCAGTCTGTCAATACCTTCGATGCGTGACGCACCGGACGTTCGGAACCGTCCGGATACCTGTGGAACAGTACGACACCCAGTCCCACTTGCGATGCGTCACATGCGATGCCGACCGGAAGTGATGTGTCAAAATGTGCCAGAGTGACGTCGGAAGCCAGTAGTTGTTTCAGTTTTCGAAACGCACTTTCTTCACCTTCTCCCCACGTCCACACACTGCTCTTTCTTGTCAACCGGTACAGCGGCTCCGCAATTGTCGCGAGATCGGGTATAAATTTTCTGTAGAATTCAACAGACCCGAGAAAAGACGAAAGACCATTTCGATCTTTTGGTGCTGGCATTTTCAGTGCTGCATCCGCCTTTGCACCCTTGCGTATACCGTTCTTTGTAAGAGTATACCCCAGATACTCAACGGTAGCAGCTGCAAATCGACACTTTTCCAGACGACAACGTAAACCTTTGGACTGTAGTCGGTCAAAAAGACGGCGCAAATTTTGAACATGTTCCGTGGCATCCTTACCGCTCACCAGGATATCGTCAAGATATGTTACCACTCCAGGTAAATCACAGGTAAGTTTGTTGATAATGGATTGGAAATAACCCGGGGCAGACGAAATTCCGAACGGGAGACGCTTTTGCAGTAATACGCCTCGATGTGTACTCAGTGCCAGTCGCTTCTGGCTTTCTGGCGAGAGCGGAATTTGATTGTAAGCGTCTGCTAGGTCGATTTTCGTGAAACCGTAATTTCCGCCCATTTTGCGCATCAAGTCTTCGATGTCTGGAATCGGCTGTCTGTGAATCTCCAGCTGGTGGTTCACTGTGACTGAGTAATCGCCACACACTCGTAGCTTCGGTTTGTTGCCAGACTGTACTGGTTTCCGCACCGGTACCACCGGAGTACCATAATCACAAAAAGGAACAGGCTCCCAAAGGCCTCTTTTTATGCCGATATCGTAGCAGTTCGACAAATCCTCTTGTACAGCAAATGGGACCGACCGTGGTCTGCAAAAAACTGGTTGGGCACCATCTTTGAACTTCACTTCAAATTGGAAATCAGTGAGACAACCCAGTTCGTCATTGAACAAGTCTGGAAATTGTTCACATAGTGTGTAGCATGACTTTTGTAGGTCGGAATCAATTGAATTGTCGGAGTGACTTCCATCGACCTTGTAAATGGACCATGGTTCGCCAGCATTCTCGCATGCCTGCTCAACCACTGAGTCCACAGATATCTGTAGTGCTGCAATAGCGTCCCGACCCAGTAGATTCAAGTTGGGTACGGACGTGACCACGAATGGGAGGCAGCAATGCATTGTAGAGCCATGCGCCTTGGTCTGACCTTGAAATTTTCCCAGAATTGGCAGGGGGTGCTCACTTGCTGACCTGTAGCCGGTTTACACTTGTTCTAGTGCCGGCTTACCAAGTTTTGACCACACATTTTCGCATATGAAGTTGCCTCCGGCACCTGTATCTAGTTCCATAGTGCACGGTGGTCCATCAATTGTAACTGGCACCTCAAACTTTGGCAACTGTAGTTTTTCACGAGAAATTTGTAGCAGGTCATCAGTTGAAATTTTTCCGACTCCTGGTGGTTGCCGTGAAAATTTTAGCGATCGCTTTTTCTGTAAGCATGCCGCTTCGAGATGACCTTTCTTTTGGCAATACCTGCAAATGTCCTCTTTGTGAGCACACACGTTCGCCTTATGACCCGGTTTGGAGCATCGAAAACATACTGGTGTTTTCAACTCGGGTGGTGTAGTAGTAGTGTTGGCATCCGAGCTGCCAGACGCTGTTGAAGCACGCGTGTCGTTTAACTTTTTACGAGACGTTTCTGGGCCCACACGATTCACAGTTTTTGTGGTGTCGTACACGGTCTCCTTGGCTACTCTGGCCGCTTCTTCGACTTCCAAGGAAATTGTGATTGCTTTGGAGAAATTGAGCTCATCATCCTGTACCTTGAAGAGAGCTTTGAGAACCGCCTCGTTGTTGACACTGCATATGAAACGAGTGCGCAGCGCCTCATCTTGTGCATCTTTGATCGCAGAAAAATCACATGTAACCGCGTCATGGCGAATACGCGCGGCTAATTCTTGTATTGTTTCTCCCGGATTTCTTTGCATGTTCGACCAGAATCTGAATCGTTCCCGTATGACAAACTTTTTCGGGTTGAACTGATCCTCCATGAAAGCAGTGATCTCGCTCACCGTCAGCTCATTTATGTCTTTTGGAGGACTTTTCTGTCGAGCCAAATTGGACAGTAGCTTGTATGTGGACGGCGATTGATTGGTTAGAAAAACCTGCGCTTGCTTGCCTTCAGCAATGGAGTGTGCACCAAGAAATGTCTGAAATCTGGACCAATAGTCCGACCATAACTCCGCACTAGCGTCAAACGCCGCAAAATTAGGCACAGCCGCAGTATTACCAGCATTTTGTGAAACCCCTGATGTCAGCAGTGCTTGTGTAAGCAGTGTCATCTGTTGTTGCTGTTGTAACAGCTGTTCCTGCATCAACTTCAGTACCTCCTGTAGATCGGCCATCTCGCTATCGGTAATATTGCCCTTTACGTAAGTACAATATTTTAGCGAAATTGACAGAGCAGTAATTGAAATGCACGTTGAAAAATTACGTTGTATGTAGAAACACGCAAAAGTAAATGCAGAACCAACAAAACACGTCGAAAAACTTCAGAAACAAATCAGCAAATTTCCAGATTTTTCACACATCCAGAAATCCCATCCTCGTCGCCATTTGTTACAACGTAGGTTCTCAGAATCTGGAAACGCAGGTTCTCAATCACAACCTTTAATACACAATCACAGAATATTCATACACTCGTAGTTTTCGTAATCACAACGTAAACAAAACCCCACTCTCTCAGCCCAAACTCCACAATACCATATGTGCGCAACGTTTGTCGCCCAATATTTTATATGGAGTTGTCAGCTCCATAACAGTAAGAAAGTTTGATTAGCATTGTTACATCGCACACCTCCAAATAGCGGAAACCTCTAAATAGCGGAACTTTTTCTCGGTCCCTTTGATTCCGCTATTTGGAGGGCCGACTGTACATGGTTTTGCTTGTGTGCCATGTAACGCTAAGAGTGTTTTATTTCTGTTTATAAATGTGATTCCTACATTTGTGTTGTGTTTTGTTTCCATGCCAAAAACAGACTTTAATTTCCCTATGATAGATGAAATTCACCATTAAACTTTTTCCAATATACATTTTTTGTTTATTTATTACTATTCATGAATTATATAAGTAAACTGGTTTGTCCACCAGAGTACTTCCAAGCGTGGGGGTAAATTGATATTACTACAAACTCCATTGGGGTAACACCCAAAAAAGTTACCCGACCCCTGTTTTAGACATACCCAAACAGAATTGTTCGAGATTATATATTCAACGATTTGATTTCTCTCAGATCAACTATTTTAAACTTGATTAATTAATAGATCAACTATTTTAAACTTGTCTTTAAACACCTAAAATAGTAAGGTGTTACTTAAAATAGCAACACCTTACTATATTAAACAAAACTTGAACTTTGAAACTTTTTTATTCTCCAACTTACAGGATGTGTTGCATATATTTGATCCGGAGACTTGTGCTAGTCGTTTCACTGAAATATGTGACAGCACAATTAATATGTACACCAAGGCCTACAAATGCCTGCGCAAGTCTCCCGTACAGCCCTGGTTGTCTTACGAGCTTCTTGAAAGAATTAACCAAAAGAACCGACTAAATAAAAAAAATTCTGAAGAACCGTTCTATTGAGAACGACAAAAAGTATAAATCTTTTAGAAATTCCTTGAATAAGGCTCTTAAACAAGCTAAACGATCATATTTCGCCCACCAACTTTTGAAAACCCGGAGTCATTCGAGAAGATTGTGGGACGTGATGCTTTCAGCAATAAATAAAGCTAGAACTACGAAATTGCCTTCCACATTTCATGACGGAAATCGTGATGTATCTGATCCCTTGTGTATCGCCCAAAATGTCAACGATTTCTTTGCATCCATCGCAATTCAGTTAACGAAAGATTTACCTACAAACAGTACAGACCCGTTAACTTACACCAGAAAGATGAACTTTCAAAATCTAACGAAAATGCCGCTGAACGTAGTGGACTACCATCAGGAACTTTCCTTCATATCTGAGTTGAACATTGTTGGATCTGGTCATGACCTCTTGAATACTCGAATTCTCAAAATTGTAGCACCCTCCATTGTTCACGTAATTAATCACGCACTTGTCTTACCAAGTCGATATTTCCCAGTATTTTCAAGCTCGCCATTGTTGTTCCTATATATATACAAGGGGACCCAACAGTGTTCAACAAATATCGTCATATTACAACAACGACAACAACAACAACGTGTATTTGCTATAGCGCCGGTAAAACACAAGCGCGAAAAAGGGAAAACATCAATTGAGATAAAACGACAATTGTAAAGAATATGGGAGAAATGAGCAAGTAAAAGAAAGAGAAGTCACAAAACAACCAAAATTGCTAAATAGCAAGCACAAGCACAAAGGGCACAGTTCCAAAAAATCAAGTGGTATGTTCAAACAATAAAATCGACAGAGAATTATTACAGAGAACATTCACAATAGAATAAATAAAGCAGCAAGGAAGGAAAGGAAGCAGTAACTGTGCTCAAGACAGGGAAAAATAAGACAACGAGAATTGAAACAATCATGAAACGGAGAAATAGTTCAAACAATATCACAGAGAGGCGAAAGGAGAGAGAGAGTGAGAGACGGGATCAAATGAAATGTCAAAAAGGTACAGGCGAACCCGATGGCGGAATGACCGAAATGAAGAGGCGCGGGTTATATGAGAGGGAAGAGAATTATACAAGCGAGGGGCGTAAAAGAAGAACGATTTAGAGGACCAGGAAGATTCATTAGATGCACGAGGACAAGCGAGAGGAAGAGGGCGACGAGAGGAGTGTGAGTCAGTGGGAGACAAAAGATTAGCAAGATAAGAAGGTTGGTGAGGATCATGCAGAAGCTTGTAAATGAGACAGCAAAGGCGAAAATGAATTCGTGGGATGATAGGAAGCCAGTGGAGTTGAAAAAGTAGGTGAGACGTGTGGCGAGAAAAGGTAGGATGAAAGACAAATCGACAAGATTGGTTGATCACACGCTGAAGGATTAAGAGATGAGAACGAGGAGCACTAAAGTAAAGCGAGTTGCAGTAGTCTAACCTGGGGAAAATGAGAGTATGAACAAGAGTGATGGCGGAATTTTTATCAAGATAGGGACGTATAGGGTAGAGAGAGCGCAGAATAAGACGACAAGTGCGGGCGACAGAAACGATATTGTCAAAGCAGGAGAGCGAAGAGACAAAGATAGAGCCGAGATTGCGAACAGCAGTTGAGATAGGAAATGGGAGAAGAGGAGGTGAAATACGAGGTGGATGAAGGACGATGAACTCAGACTTAGAAGTATTCAAGTACAACTGCCGAGAGGCGGCCCATGAGGAAATTTCAGAAAGTATATCAGAGAGAAAGGAGGGAGTATCAGGAGTAACAGGAATGAGGAATTGGATGTCATCGGCATAGATTTTGAAAGTAATGGAATGTTTTCGAAGAACAGGGCAAAGAGAAGACATATAAAGATTAAATAATAGTGGGCCAAGGACGGAACCTTGGGGAACACCAGATCGAAGAGGGAAGTGAGCAGAGGTAGAGGAATTGAAGTCAACTGAGTAAGTACGATCAGTGAGGTAAGATTTCAGAAGAGAAAGGGCGGAAGAAGATAGACCCAAACAGGAAAGATCACGAATAATAATAGGGTGACTAACAAGATCAAAAGCCGAGGACAGATCAAGTAATACCAAGAGGACAGATTGACGGTAGGAGAAGTGTGAAAGGGTATCATTACACAAGGAAATAAGTACAGATTCAGTAGAGTGAGCAGAGCGGAAACCAGATTGACACGGGTCAAGGAATTTAGAGATGTAAGGAGAGAGTTGCAATGAAATAGCGGATTCAAGGAGTTTGGAGGGAAGACTGAGGAGAGATATAGGACGGTAATTGGTGAGAGCAGCGGGATCAAGAGTAGGTTTTTTTATAATGGGTCGAACAATAGCATGTTTGTCTGGCAAGAAAACACCATGCAGAAAAGAAGAGTTGATAAGGTGGAGAAGGTAAGGCACAAGAGAAGGAAGAGACACAGAAATAGCTCGAAAATTAATTGAGTCCGAGGGAGAGTGGGACATCTTGATTGAAGACAAAAGGTGGAGAATGTCAGGAAGCGAGACAAAAGAAAATGAAGGAAAATTTTCGGAAGTGCGAGTATGACAGAGGGAGGATCGGAAAGGAGGGATATTCTTTAGAACAGAATCAATTTTTGCAGAGAAAAAAGACGCAAACTGAGAGGCTGTAAGATCACACGAGGTAGAAGGAGATCGGAGACCGCAGAGAGAATTGAGAGAGGACCAAAGCGATTTAGAAGAACGGGAAAAGGAAGCAAGTTTGGATTTGTAAAAATCTTGTTTGGCAATATGTAATGCAGAAACATAAGACGACCGGGCAGAGCAAAGTAGTTCCCAATCCTGTGAAGATCGAGTTCTTCTCCAGACAGTTTCGGCACGCCGCTGAGTATGTTTAAGAGAATGAAGATGAGAGGAGAACCAAGGGGGAGAAGAAGTGAGAGGTTTAGACCGAGTGACCAAAGGAAACAAAAAATCATTTATACCTGAGAGAACATCTGAAATGGCTGGAAAAATAACTTACTATTAGCTTACTTCCTTACTAATATTAGCTTACTTCCTGTTATGTCCAAATTACTTGAAAAAGCTATTTATTACCAACTATATTCAAGCTGCATTTAGAGATGCTATATTACTGATCGCCAATTTGGATTTCTCAAAAGTCAATCCACATATATGCCTCTTTCACTGCTTTCCAATTTCGTTATTTCCAGCAGGGCAAGTAAACATTACGCTGCTGGAGTGTTTTTAGATCTTAAAAAGGCGTTTGATCTCGTTGATCATAATATCCTAATTAAGAAACTGCAATATTACAACATTTCTATTCCTTTTATTAACATTTTGTAATCCTTCTTGGCAAACAGGTATCAGTGTGTAAGATATAATGATGTCCTCTCCAGCAGCGCAATGATGGAAATTGGAGTTCCACAGGGATCAATCTTAGGTCCCATATTATTCCTTGTCTTCATCAATGATATTGTCTGTGTTTCAACTGATGTAGAATATCTTCTTTCTGCTGATGATACTGTTTTATTGCTCGCTTCTCCAGATATCTATACTCTAGAATTAAAAATCAATCACAATCTTTCTTTAATATCACATTGGCTTATTTCGAATCGTATAGTCTTGAACACATCGAAAACAGTATATCAACTTTACAATTGGACCCCAAGCGCACACAACATGAAAATTTCGATACATTCCTCTGAAATAGCACGCTGCAATTCAGTCAAATATTTGGGCGTCAATATCGATGAAGACTTTAAATTTTCTGCTCATAAAGCCAACGTTTGTAAAATTGTGTCGAGGAACATTGGCATGATCTCCAAAGTTAAAACGATATTTCCAACTTATGCTCTACTTTCACTTTATGACGCACTGGTCTTACCACATCTTTCTTACTGTTTATCAATTTGGCGCCTGGGGTATTCAAAGTCATTTGATCGGCTTAGGGCTCTTCAAAAAAGATCAATCAGGGTAATTTCAAATTCTCATTATCTGGCCCACACCTCTCCCATCTTTCGCTCACTAAATATCTACAAATTTGAAAATTTAGTTAAGTATCATCTTCTTCTAATTCTTTATCAATTCTTGCAGTGCAAATTATCTCCGTTGATCCAGAACAAATTTATCTTACACATCAAAAAAGCAAATACAAGGAATATACAGCATTTTACCCAGCCCACATTTTCTCACAATTTCGAAATGAATACACTCTTTGTAAAAGCTCCAATAGTTTGGAACACGGTGCTATCCCCACTAGTTAAAAATCTTTCTGATTTCCCTAATAAAATTCGTCAATTCAAAGTCATGACTAAAAACGTCTTACAGGAGGATTACTAAAATTATCCACCTAGTTATTCTTCATATTTAATGTTTTATTTTCGTTTATTTTATTTTAATTTCCTTTCTATTTCGTCTTAATAGATATATTTTTGTTGTTAAAAATGAGGAAGTATGGGTGATTGAGACAGGGCAATTGCCCTTACGTCACCCGTGCTTCTGAATTTTCATTTATATTAAATGTCTTTTGTTCACTTGTTCTCTCTTCCTTGGCTTCATTGTTTCGCATTGCATGTTTTTATTTTAATATACATTAAATGTTGCTTAAAAATTAAAATGAATAGAGCACCCAAACACGCATGCACACATGTCACATGATCGACCTAGCAATGTTATTTTGTTGTGTGAAACCGTTATGTGGTGATGTTTGGCTATAGTTTTGTGTTTATATATGATTGATATAATGATCGTCACTGCATAATCATACATTGTCGTTTATTTAATTATTTAAGTCTCTATTTGGTTAAAATTGTGTCATGCGCTTGTTTGTCATCTGCTTGTGTTTTATGCTTTCTGTGTCTGATTTTGGGCAATGAACATGTCTGTGTAGAAAAAAAAGAAAAAAAAGTTTCATCAAGTGGCCCATCAATTCAATCCTACACTAAACCTCAACAAATGTGTATTCAAGGCGGACCACATCACCTTTCTCGGGTACCTCATTTAACAAGGTGAACTTCGCCCTGACCCTGACAGAGTGAAATGTTTGCAGGAGATACCGGCGCCCGCCGAAGAGCGCTCCATGAAACGGATGTTAGGGCTCTTATCGTATTATTATCGCTGCATGTCAAATTTCTCAATTAAAATCAAATTCGCCTCGATACAAAAACGTCTCCATTATCAAAAGAATGTATTGATGCGTTGAATTATGTCAAGTTGGAAATTATTCAAGAAGTTGTGGCACGTATAGATGAGAATATTCCCCTTTGTGTTGGGTCGGTCGCCTCAAATACGGCTATTTCAGCTACCCTGAACCAATAAGGCCCTCCTGTCGCCTTTTTCTCTAGAAGTCTCAATCCCTCTGAACGTAATTATCCATCGGTAAAGAAAGAAGAACTAGCTGGAGTCGAAGCCATACGTCGGTGGAAGCACTACCTCTGTGGGCGTCGCTTCACGCTAATCACAGGCCAGCGGTCTGTAGCCTTCATGCTGGACCAGACTCACTCAAGTAAGATAAGGAATGACAAAATCCTCCGCTGGAGAATAGACTTAGCTACTTTATGTTTTGATATCAAACACCGTCCGGGTCGTGATAACGCCCCCGCTGACGCGTTGTCACGAGCCTGTTCTGCCACGGGATTCACTTCACTGTCTGAGCTGCACAAGGCCTGGTGTCATCCCGTTGTCATACGAATGCATCATGTCAGAACTCCGAACTTGGCTTTCTCTTTGGATGAAATCCGCCGCGAATGTTCTTCCTGTCGCGCCTGTGCCGAACACAAGCCTAGGTACATACGACCGAACACTCCTCTTCTTATCAAGGCGACGGAAGCTTTTGAAAGACTTAGCGTCGATTCAAGGGCCCTCTTCCCATCACCACGAGAAATAAGAATCTCTTTACCGTTATTGATGAGTAATCTCGCTATCCCTTTGCGTTTGTGCGTTCTGATGTGTCTTCGTCAACTGTGATACTTTGCCTCAATCAACCATTCGTTCTGTTTGGCTTGCCAGGATATGTTCATTCCGACCTGGGAGCCGCTTTCATGTCCCAAGAGATAAAGAACTACCTCCATCCTCGCGGCGTAGCATCGAGCCGGACGATCCCGTACAACCCTAGGGGAAATAGCCAATGCGAGCAGCTTAATGGAATTATTTGGCTTACTATCTGCCTCGCGCTCTTTGATAAAGGCTTACCTGTGAGCAGTTGGGAGCAGGTGATGCCGACGCTTTACATTATATCCAATATTTACTGTGTACAGCTACGAACTGCATTCCTCACGAACGCCTCTTCTCTTTCAGTCGTCGGTCTGTGTCAGCAGAATCTGTTCCGTCTTGGCTTATAACCCCTACACGTGTCCTACCCAAAAGGAATAACCGAGCCTCCCAATTTTTTATTCCGTCGAGGAAGTCGAAGTGCTCGAAACTAATCGATCGCACGCCTACGTACGAACTCTGGATGGTCGTGAGTCTAATGTGTCATTGATATACTTGGCTCCCGCTCCCCCCGCTCTTGGGCTGGATATAGAAAATCTTGTAATCGACTTCGCTCCTGACGTCAAACCCGCTGATCACCAGCCCCCGAGTGCCGGTATTGAGGGTACTTCTTCGTCGGATGAAAATAGTGATTTCCCTTCTGTCCCACAACCTAACTTTCCCTCATCTTCTGATGTACTTTCTGAACCTATCCTGCGACGCAGTCTCCGTGAGAGGCGGCCTCCTGCTAGATTTACCCTGGTATACCCCTAGTGGTTTATTATGCCTACGGGGGGAGAATGTCGTATATTTACTGTGTCTTTACTTTATATTTGTATTTGTCTGCGTCTATACCTGACGTACCTGTTTGGTATGTGGTATTCTGTTGTTTACCTTGCTGTCGTATCATGTGTTTCGTTATCGGCGTTCTTTGTAGTGGAATAAAACCTTCTACGATTTTATGCGTGTGTATTCACGACAAAGACCCGACTCAAAAAGAATGACTCGCTTTAAGGAGTGATTTGCACCAAGCTGCCGCAATTCGCTATAGAGAGCAATAGGATTACTGTCATATTACTCAACCTGGGTATCAAACTTTTTGTCATGAATATCCCCTCTGCTGAGCTCCTCAAGGTTTCCAATGGATAGGGAGGCAGCGGAAAGTTTCCACAACCTAAAGGACGAAATCCGTTCAACTTTGTTGGCGTCCATTGATAATGACGCCCAATTCATGGTAGAAACGAATATATCAGACACTGCACTTGACGCGGTGTTAGAACAGCGCGGACGGCCGGTAGCATTTTTCTCCCGCACTCTCTCACATGCGGAGAAGAGACACACGCGGCTGCTTCACGTTCCAATGTGGAATTTGAGGCTGCTGCGATAGTGGAAGCTGTAAGGAAATGGCGCGATCTCCTTCTAGGGCGAAAGCTTAGCATAGATACTGATCAGCAGGCTGTGAGCTACTTCTCCAACACTCAGCTTACTAGCCGCATAAAAATGACAAGCTTTTGAGATGGCGACTGGAAGTCGCCATCACTATGAAATGATGAGTGATGTTGAATCATGACTATGAAATATTATATCGTCTCGGATTGATGAATTTTTTGGATGACACTGTCTAGATGCGCGTCAGCACAATCACTATTTCTCAAAGATATTCATGTCGCCTTGTCATACATAAGTTATCTGGTGCACCAAAAGAATCTGCCATACTCAGCCGAAGATGTAAAAGCTGTTTGCCGTGAGTGCCGTTAGTGTGTTGTGAGCTGAAGCTTCGTTTCTTCAAACCTTCTTAAGGAAGTTTGGTACACGTTCGCGTATCTTTCGAAAGGCTAGCTATTGACTTCGTCGGGCCTAAAGTGTCTAAAAATATAAACAAATATTTACTGATTTTAATGGATGAGTATTCATGATTCCCGTTTGTGTGTCCTTGTGCGGATACTTCTACAAAGACGGTCGTCGATTGTCTCAAAAATCTGTTTTCTGTATTTGGCTGCCCAGATTCTATCCATATATCATTACAGGGGGTCCTCGGTTTACGACGGTCTCGACTTGCGACGTTTCGCGGATACGACGCTAGAAATCATCTGCTCGAGTTACATCGATTGCGTCGTAAGTACGACGCAATTTTGTTTTCTGAGCTGTGAGTTGATGTGGAATTTCCGTCAGAGATAGTAGTACAATAAAATTGTTTGGAAAAGCACGTGCTTTGCCTTACTAGAGGTGTCATTAGCAATACCCAACGTAAACAACGTCGACAGTTTTCGACGTTCGACAGTTTTTAGGCTGACGCAATCGCTGCATGCAAAATGGTCCACCAGTAATATAGAATAGTAGCTGCATGCAAAACGCACCTTTATGGCTTCAAAGCGTAGAGTGAACTCTTCAGATAATAGCGCATCTAAGAAAAGGAAGGCCATCACCATGGACATGAAATTAGACATCGTGAAACGAGCAGAAAAGGGAGAGAGGCCATCGGATATCGGCCGCGCACTGCAACTAAGCCGTACGATTGTTGTGACCATCATCAAGGATAAAAATCGCATCATTGAATATGTGAAGGGTTACGCTCCTATGCAATCAACTGTGATAACTAAACAGCGTAGCGGTCTCATTATTGAGATAGAGAGACTTCTGGTTTTGTGGCTGGAGGACCAGCATTAACGGCGTATCCCGGTGAGCCTTATTTGGACTCAAGAAAAAGCGAAAAGATTGTGCGAGGCACTGAAGAGTGAAAAGGGGAAAGATAGTGAAAGTGAACAGACTTCGGCCAGCAGGGGCTGGTTCATGCAGTTTAAGGAGCGTAATCATTATCATAACCTTAAACTGCAAGGTGAAGCTGCAAGTGGTGATGAGAAAGCAGCAAGAGCGTATTCTCGTGATTTGGATTAAATAATTCAAAAGGTAGGTTACGTCGCTGAACAGATATTTAATGTGGACGAGACTGGTATATTTTGGAAGCGGATGCCCAGGCGTACGTACATAGCCAAGAAAGAGAAAGTAGCGCCATGTCATAAAGCCAGCAAGGAGAGGTTAACTTTACTTCTTGGGAGCAATTCAGCTGGTGACTACAAGCTGGAGCCCTTGCTAGTGTACCAAGCAGAAAATCCAGGAGCGTTAAAGGGAATTTCGAAGGATCAACTACCTGTCATCTGGAGATCCAACCAGAAAGCGTGGGTCACGCTTCAGATATTCGAGGATTGGTTTACCAACCACTTTGTTCTAGAAGTTGAACGTTACTGTGCTTCCAAGGGGCTGCCCTTTAAAGTGTTGCTGGTGCTGGATAATGCCCAAGGTCACCCTGCCGCCTGGATGACTTTCATCCCAATGTCAAGGTAGTTTATCTTCCGCCTAATACTACAGCGCTTTGACAGCCCATGGAACAATGTGTCATTGCTTCTTTCAAGGCTTATTATCTCCGCCGGACACTTGCTATGGCTTTCAATGCAGCTGAGGACGACAAGGACGCGACTCTGAAGGAATTTTGGAAAACTCACAATATTCATCAAGCAGTGAAAAACATTGGTTATGCTTGAGATGAAGTGAAGCAGAGAAACTTAAATGATGTGTGGAAAAAACTATGTCCCCAACTTGTGAACGATTTATATGGATTGGATGAGACAATTGCGGCTGTCACAAAGAACGTTGTTTCCTTAAGTAAGCAGCTTCATTTGAAGGTGGAGACCGATGATGTCACAGAGCTTTTGACACCACATGAAGAGGAATTATCTCCTGAGGACCTCATTGAAATGGAAAAACAGATAATGGAAGATGAAGAGGAGGAAGAGACACGAGTCCCAGAACCGAATAGGTTTACCATCAAAGGCTTGGCAGACGGTTTTGCAATGATAGAGGAAGGATTGGAAAAGTTTCAAGCTGAGGACCCCAACACTGCCAGATACGGTAGGGTCTACCGAGGGGTCATGGATTGGCTGGCCTGTTACAAGGATATATTGAAGTAGAAGAAGAGTAAAACCATCCAGACTAGCCTTGATTGCTTCCTCAAGAAGGTAGAGAGGCCTGCAACAGGCCCTATACCCTCTACATCAGCTGCTTTTTTACATTTTCCAGACTCTCCAGCTCCTTAAGTGATTTCTGACACATCTGCTCAACCATCTCCAGCACCTCCTGCAACTTCTCCAGCCTTTCAGCATTAAGCGTGTGTCTCCCTCTTGCAAAACCCCTTCCAGGATGCAAGCCAACCACAGAAGGACTTGAGAAAAGTGTGTGAACTGAAGCTATCGAACTTGTCCTGAGTGATGTTTATATTTTTTATTACATGTATGGTAAATGGAAATTTTACGAGAGAAAATTATGTTTGAATTTATAAGGTAAGGAATTGTTCTTGTTTTATTGCAGTTTGTCCGCCATATACCTTTAGCTCAAGTTATGTCTACATGCACCTCATAGAATTGTCTTTTTATGTCTTAGATTATGTATTGTATACACATGTATACATACTGCATTAACATATGTGAGTGACCAGTGCTTATATAGGCTTACGTATATAAATGTAATATGTCCCGACTTACGTCAAAATTCGGGTTACGACGGAGACGTAGGAACGGATCTCCGTCGTAAGTCGAGGACCCCCTGTATATCAGAGTCATAGTCGTCTGAACTTCGCGATTTCCTGTTCCAAAACGGAATTGCCATCACACATTCAACACAGTACAATACAACGGGAAACGATCAATGTGAGCGTGAGAACGGTACCATCTGGCGAGCGATTCGCCTAATATTACGATCCCAGAGCTTGAGTAACAGGCACTGGCAAACTGTTTTCGATTGTGGCCTACACTATATCCGCTCCCTGCTCTGCACATCGACGAACGTCACACCAAACGATCGATTCTTCAGTTTTCCCAGAAGATCTGAAAGTGGATATTTTTGGCAGACTGGCTATTAGGATGTCATGCATGCATAAAAAAGATTCATTGTGTTTCCAAGTCAGACCCTCTGGTCGAGCCTGTCGATGTCTAGATAGCTACTAGATGTCTAGATAGCTACTCCTCATTTCGCCAAAGTTCGTTATTCTGACGGGAGAGAATCCACGGTGTCGACCAGTGATCTCGCTCCTCAGGCTGAAAACGAGCCGTCTGCGAGAGAGGGTATGTTACTGACTCAAGGCGCGAGTGCCACAAACAAAATGAGCAGCCAAATGTCATGAACGAGACAATGCAGTGGAATAAAGAGGAATATTTCGAGGAAAATATGTATGAATCATGGGAGAATATGGGCGAGAATGCAGGTGATCATCTTTATTTCCTTCCTGAGTCCACTAGAAGAGGTCGTATATTTCGGCGAAACCGGATGTATGAGCTTCCAGTGTTGTGTTTACGACCCGAAACCATGTTTTTTGCTTTTATACAAAAATGTATTTTCTTATACGTGCGGAGAATGTGGTGACGTCTGATTAGCAGCTCTGCCACACAATATACATTTGGTGTTTCATTGTTTACTTCTGTTTTTGTGGTCTCGTCTCATGTAATACTTCCCGTTGGTGATAAAGGTGTGACCTAAACTAGTTAGAATTGTTGGTTTCTCATTTTAGTAATTTGGCTCTTCGATATGATTCTTGGAATTAAATAGTATAACCTGCACTGTATTCTTTCTCAGATACGGTTGTATTTTGATGTTGAATAAAGCCTTCCATGATTATGTCATATTTGTATTTGGGCATAACAATAAGTTTTTACTCTCGGTGACTCCTAAATCATTTTCCTCACTCACCTTTTTCAATATATGCTCCTATATATATTATGTATTATATTATATATATACGAGTATATGTATATATATATATATATATATATATATATATATATATATATATATATATATATATATATATATATATATATGTGTGTGTGTGTGTATGTGTGTGTGTGTGTGTGTGTGTGTGTGTGTGTGTGTCTGTGCGTGTGATTTGGCATTTGTCAGTGTACGTGTGAGTTTGCGTCTAGAAGAGTGGGCGTGTCGTGGGAGCCCGTAGGTGGTACCAGCAATGTTTGGCTTACTTTCTGCTCTTTATTCTCATCGCTCTCTCCGCGTCGAAATCGATGCATTCAAGGCCACCCATCGTCGAATTTGACATTGCCACAGTGCTTGCTCGCCGCTCATGTGTGTCACATCTCTCAGCAACCGTGCAGTCTATTGCACTTTGTGTGTGATTATCATGGCATCCGCTCTCTCATGTTTGGTTGTAATTCTCTTAAAACCAGTCTGACCGTCCGAGGCAATGTCGTAGCACCAATGAAAACTGGACAGCAAGTGACATTGCTGGTTTTGCTGCGGGCAAGACCGTGCTACCGCGACACGGCACCTTAGAAGGCATGTGAGTATTACTGTTTTTGTAATTTATCATTACTTTTTGCATTGTAATGGCTGACGACGGTGTAGACTACTCGAATTAGATTGGTTATATTTTTACGCTGTGCTTCAGTTAGACAACGACCTGCTCGAATTTGAGCACTCAATTGCTACGGCCGATAAATAGGCCTTCATTTGTTCTCATATACAGTGGACCCTCCGAATAGCGGGTCTTTCACATTATCTGGGGATTGTGATTTCTAGCTTCATATGACTTTCCTCGTTTTGGAATCTCGTTTCCTCGATTTTCCAAGTTTGGCCCTTTTAAAATTGTCACTTTCTCAGGCTAAGTTTACTGCACTCTTGTACGCTTTCAACCAAAATAATGCGCACATTTTTACGATATTCACGCACTTACTAAAAAATAGAACTTGCTGAGTCAGTTCTGCCATGTGCATATACAAATGTCTATATATACTAGCGTGCGTGTTAGTGTGTTTGTGAGTGTATGTGTGTAAGAGTATGTATGTGTGTTTGTGCGTGCATGTGTATGTGTGTTTCTGCGCTTAGTGTAACTTTGTTTCCCAATCACGATATGTGCCCATAATTAAATCAGCTTAAATTAGGCATAACAGACAATCATCGTGATTTCGTGTCTTGATGTGTGTGTGTGTGTGTGTGTGTGTGTGTGTGTGTGTGTGTGTGTGTGTGTGTGTGTGTGTGTGTGTGTATGTGTGTGTGTTTGCGTGTGTATGTGTTTGCGTGTGTATGTGTTTGATGTGTGTGTGCTTTTGTTTGTGCTTGTGTTTGCGTGCGTGTGTGTGTGTGTGTGTGTGTGTGTGTTTGTGTGTAAAATGCATGTATAAAGACAGACGTACAAGAATCTAACAATATACATAGTCGAGGCAGCCTTTTCCTGCTCATTTATTTTTTATCATTGTTTCCAAAATCAATCCACAAGCTGACATTGGAAGAGCGACGTTGCTATAAATTGCATGCCTGCAACCGTCATGCACCTCAATCAGCATGGGAGAGGGAAAGGAAAACATGAATATAATTCAAAAAGCAGGAGCTAAAAGGAAAAAGGAAAAAAGGTAGAAAGGAAAAAAGCAATATAATTAAAAAAGGACAATCACACTAGAAATGAAATCAGGTGAAACTGATTCAGAACTGCTCATCAAACACCCACAACACATACACAAACAACGTATAAAATTGTTAATCTGCATCAACGATGTTTAAAGTTAATAAATCAACAAAAACACTAATATCACTCAGGTATTACAGATACATTAATTATCTGGCGATAATTCGAGTATACCATGCATCCTGTTCCCGTGAGAAACGGCTTCACCTAGACAACGCCACCTAGATACCACCTATATCTAGGTGGCATTGACCTAGAATGTTCTTTCTTGCAATGTACTTATTCATGAAAGAACGATGGGGCTGCTTCTAAGTCATTGCAAGATTGATGGGTTTGCATTTGCCATTTTTCAATTTGCGTTCAACGTAGGAAAATATATCGGGACTTTGACGTTCCGTGGATGATATTCGTTGCGTTTCATCCTATAAGCGTGCACATGCTGCTTATTATAAGTCGGTGATTCAGAGATCCAGAGTCAATTTGTAACCACTTAGAAACCTAGCTGATGCTATAATTCTATCTTATACACCTGGGTGCAATACTGAGTTATTGTTAATAAACACTGGTTGTTCAGGCAAAATGCCATAAATGCCTATATTTGCTTATTTTCAGAAGTGTTTAAGATAAAACCTATTTTTCCTATTGGTGAAAAATATACTGCCTATTTTATCGGTAGTATAAACCAGTTAGTCAATAATACAAATCTCAATTGTGGGTTATCAAGCAAGTGAGTATACGGACTCAATGAAATCGTAATTACTACTGTTGGGCTTAATTTCGAGTACTCTGGACCAGTGTAATACAGTAGAACTTCAAATATGATAGAACTCCAAATAAATGAGTACATAAACAATATATGATCGGAGGTGATTCCGCTAGTCTGGATTACGAGTTCATTTGACTGAGACAGGGCTACATACGGCTATTGTGATGTATGTTACATCGATGTATAAGCTAATCTACATAGACGTTTATCACCGGTATTCCTCTCATGTGCATGTCTCGGCATGTTTGCATATTTGACTGCACTCAGAGAGCAGTTGGCATTGTGTTGTATAACAATGCACTCTCGAAATTATTTCATTGCACTGTTGCTGAATTCTATCATGTAGTTGTATGGGCATGCGTTGTGTACATACACAATATGTATCACACATTCAGCGCAAAGTCAACCAGCGTCTAATTATTTATGCCAGAGAAGTGCTTCCTTACTTACAAATCACAGCCCAATCTGCCAGTTATGCTTCTCTGTGTGAGATTTGTATATTGAATGTCTATATTGATTATAGTAAGTCTCTGCATAACTTTTCGAAGATCATATATGAGCGGAGCTAGTGTAAACGAACGTCCAGCATCTGTTAAAATGCTTAAATATATGTCGATCAATGTCGTGGCATAGGGGAGAAGCGGTCAGACCCGGGCGACACGTTTTTGGGCGGCGACGATAGAGATGCCCATTAGAGATGCTGAAGACGTTGAATTTTCGTTATATCGATCATTAATTATCGTTATATCGTTGAATTATCGTTTATCGAGTCGCATTTCTGCATGTACTATTTCATATGTGTTGTTTTTATGTCAATTCACTAAGATAGTAATGAAGGTAAAATGGATTGAAAATAGTATCCCCGATTAGGTGACCGGAATCATGCACTATTATAGGGATTAGTCTTTAGAACTATATCAACCTATGGAGTTGCCAATTCCTTACAATCGTGTTGAAGCGCACAGTCTCTTGCGACTAGGAATCGAATACATTGGGGGGCGGCATATAGCCTAGCTACGCCACTGCTTCCAATCAAACCAATCAAACAAGTTTTGTGTTTATAAAAGTACACTTTTTAATATTGCCCCACGTGATTCGACCATTAGAAGAACAGAAGTTATTGAAGAGCGCATTAACAGAGATGGAAACCGCTATATACAAAATGAATCAATTTCCTGGTAAAAATGGGTGTGCTGGGAAGACGAAGATTCAGAGACGCACTCGAGAGAAACGAAGATTTTTTGCAACTATAAATAATTCAACGTCTTTGCATGGGACAATTTTGGATCTCTGCCATATTCATACAGAACTATTCTTACACACTTTAAATATGCTCCAATCACGTTTATAGCCGTTTAAACACTTTTTCACTTCAAATGTGTGCTCTCCGATCATGCACATGATTTGACCATTGGCGGCGCCAGGATTTTTCCAATGGGGGCTGGAAGGGAGGCTAAGGAAAAAGTTGTGGGGGCTTGGCGAAACATGAAGAGCTACACTCGAACGCTGACTACATAATATTTTAATAAGAGACTGGAGCACACTGATGCAATCCTCGCACTTGAACCATAATTGAAGGATATATATTGAACGAAACGAGGTGAATGCCATAGGATAGAACATATAATGACACAATGACACACATGCAAACGTTATTACAGGAAAAATAATTCATTACTGTAAGACAAATATGATTGATATAATTATATAATAATTATATAATGTCTCTCCTGACATTTTCTCATTACTTATTGAACGTACCTCGTAAAGTAGGACAATATAGCTTCATTTACAGTGGTAGGAATTTTGTATGTCCATGAATAAGAATAATTTGGGGACTTAGGTGGGCTTGGCATATTTGGGGACTTAGTTGGGCTTGGCATATTTGGGGACTTAGGTGGGCTTGGCATATTTGGGGACAAGCCCCCCTTGGCGCCGCCACTGGATTTCACCTCTAAAAAAATTATAATTATGGTCAGCACGTGTATAAACGCTGGTTATTACTACTTATTACCAGGGTCTGTTTGCTTTAAACCATTTGGTTTAAACCATTTGGTTTAAACCAGTGGTTTTTTTCCCAAAAAAAAACATGTTTTTTTATTGTTTTTTTGACAGAAATGATTTTTCTCATATAGGATGATCAAATATTTTCAGAATTAGTAAATGAGTTCATTAATACAGTTTTAAATCTTCATAAATATTATTTCTTGGCATGATTTTAGGGGTTTGCACGATATGGGAAACATTTTTATTAACATTTTTGTTTTTGCTGGGAAACATTGTAGTTGGTATTTATGAGAAATCCTAAATATTTACAACTAAACATTTGAGTTTCTATGAAAAACACTATTTTTAGAAACCTCTGAGTTGAAAAACTGTATTTACTCAGTACTTGTGTGTTCAGTTCTTTACTCAGTACTTACTTGAATCATATTTATTGTTGTTGCTGTTTATTGAATCATATTTATTGTTGTTGTTGCTTATTGAATCATATTTATTGCTGTTGCTGTTCATTGAATCATATTTATTGTTGTTGTTGTTTATTGAATCATATTTATTGTTGTTGATGTTTATTTAATCATATTTATTGTTGTTGTTGTTTATTGAATCATATTTATTGGTGTTGTTGTTTATTGAATCATATTTCTTTGTGTTATTGTTACTTATTGAATCATATTATATTTATTGTTGTATGTTTTTTATTGGATCATATTTATTGTTCTTGATTGTTATTTATTACTTATTTATTCATATTTATTCTTATTTATTGATGGCTGTTATTTACTGAATCACATATTTATTGTTGATTGTTATTATTTATTGAGGAACGTGGGCGGAGTGACATTATGGATTTTTATCGGATGATGGTTTATTATTTATTGTTATTTATTTATCATTTTCTTTCCAACTCTCTAGACTTTTTTCTCTTCGAACTCTCTTTCTCTCTGAATCTTTTGGGCGCTTCCGGTACATGGGGCCACCTTAGGGTGGCCCCATGTACCGGTACATGGGGCCACCCTAAGATGCTTAGTATAGTGCTTGCACTCTTCCCATGCTACTGGATTTGCCTGTAATTAATAATAATAATAATAATAATACTCTGAAAACAAACTTGAATTAACCTCCGTGGACAAAACGATTTTTAGTCACTAGTTTTTCATAAATAAGACCACTGGGTATTTGGTTTGGACTTTGCAAACATATGTGGGTGTTTAAAATCGACTGTTTTCGCAATTGGAAGCGGTTTAAAACTTCCGTTGCCTATAGATTCTACAAGGTGAAATTCAAGATCCTGTGTGTACATTTTTATGATTTTATTTTTATCTTTTTTAAATATTTACAAAACTCTTGGTAAGTGGTACTAATATATGTTTAACTATGTACTAAATAGCATGGTACAATCCTTTTTTTATTTGTGTGTGCAAAGTGTAAAAAACCAAATAAACAAAAAAAACAATTTTTTCCTAAAAAAACATGGTTTTTGGTTGTTTTTTTTAAAACGAGTTTTTTCAAACCCTGCTTATTACTGTCTATTACTAACACTGGTTAGTACATGTATAAACACTGGTTAAACACTGGTGCCAATGATATTGTTTGTCTCGGTTTTAATTAATGTCTATATTTGCCTATTTTTCCTATTTATCGTTACTATTGTCTGCCTATTTTGCCATCCTAGTGCTTAAACATCCGGTCTTTACTGATTACATTTTATTCCATAATTAAAATGACATGTTTACAGACGCTCTTGTTGCATGTGAATATAACTTCAATCACCGAATTGCCTACATCACTGGTTTTCGAGTTCGTTTTTACCTGTTGCTGACATAGCTGATACGCTATGGCACTCTGCAAATGCCTTGTTGAGTGCTTCCACTTTCATTGAGAAAAATCCGTCAACGATCGAGGTGCCCGCACGCACGTTTTCCGTGTGCGGCCCACAGACCGTGCGGCCGTTACTCGCACAGCGACCGCCCGGCGCTGTGGTGGCGCGTCCATGGTGGCTCACTGGTGACGCGGCCAGTCGGTCGCCGGCGGGCAGTGGAGGCAGCGACGACGGTCATTGAACCCGGCAGTGTGGCGCGGCAGAACGGTGCATCTCGACAGTCGTCTAGTGACGACCCAAGCGGAGTCCACAGCTCATCGCCGCAAGAATTTAAAGGTTCCAACAAGCAGTCGTTTTCGATTCTTTCAGGGTCGGTCAATAGTGATTTTTTCGGCTAGTTTTTAGCCTGAAGGAAACATCGTATGTGTGTGCATGTAATTGTGTGCATATGATGAAGTGTGTGCTTGTCTAATACTTGGACTGAAAAACGGCGTCGTTAAATGGTCGCAGCCTGGCACCTAGAACATCTCAGCTCCGTTCCACACCGCCTGCCACGGTAACTGCCAAATACGGGTTGTCATTTCCATAGGCCAATTCTGTGTCGTAAGGGCGCGATCTCTAACTGCCAATGGAACCGCTAATCCAGCAGCCAGCACTGGCCGAATACTTAGCCCCTGCTGCCAATGTTCTGGTCAAAAACGAGTTGGAAGTCGACGACGGTGTAGGAAATGACTGTCAGCTGGATACATGTGTGCATCTGACGGAATTGCAGCTCCTGCACGCTCCATCCGACCTGCAGCAACCGTCTCCAGCCTACCAGCTAGTACTCAGCAAGTCATTTGCAACTACTCTTGTCAATGTTGACAAAAGCTCCATTTCGCCATTTTCTACTGTTGGAGGAGCTGTTCATGACGCAGGCGATGGGGCTCTTCTAAGTTCATCGACAACGACAACCGACCTACCGGTGAACCGTACGACTTACTATGGCGACTCACCATATACTATCAACGTATCATCTTGTAGCAAACCAAAGGAAGGACAACAAGGTGGGAATCACAGTAGCTTAATTACTCTACAACATAAAAAGAATGGTAATGAAGAGCGATCAGTGCCACTTGCCGACATGCATTACGATTGTGATGCATTCATTATGAATGTGACAGATTTTAGCGGTGAAATCTTTGGCTTTTCTGCGATTATTTTCTCAGTAGCGTTTAAAGAGTGTTCTACTAACATTATTTCCCGTACTTGTCTACAGCAACACTGTCAACACGTACAGTCTCTGGCAACACTGGCATCTGCCATTTTTCATATCTGAGATATTAAAGAATACTGCAAAAGTACAGTTATTTTTCATGGAGTGGTATGCTAACTCTGTGAGTGTAAAGGCGAAATGTTTGGGTTTTTATCAGATGGAGCATTTTTGCTTAGTTTTCATCATCTCTTCTTCCCTGGAGAAACAAACATTGGAGCTTCATTCGCCATGCACTTTTACGTGGCAATGGCCTGCCCTGAACATGTTTGTTTTACAATTGGGAACTGGAAGACTTCTCGGCTGGAATGTGAACTTGCCTAAATCAATGTTGTCAAACTGAAGCAACTCATTAATGGGCTGGGTTTATTGGGATGGGATGTCTATTGAGATGACCAACCTCATTTGTCCACACAAATTTTGATGCATCATTGGTATACATATATAATTAGTAAGCAACAAAATCGATAATGTCATGACAAGAAAATATTTTGTCATACCTGATTACAATTCTACGATACACTTAAGGTTTTGCCTCATGTTCGCTCAAACTTAGTTGAAGTTTAGCTTAAAAAGTGAGTCTTTAATATCGTGTCAAGGTGTGTGCGTGTGAGTGAGAGAGGGAGTTGGTGATAGAAAATAATAATAAAATGCAACAGAAAGTATGTGTGTATGTGTTACGACTGTTCCGTATTTTGAACATTGATGACAGTTTCATGGATAAACATGCTTCAAGAGATTGGTCAAGAGATACACTTTTCGTTTTTACCTCACACCGCATCCACACTCTTGAAGTCGTCAAATATTGAAGATCAAAAACAGCTTCTTCTGAAAGTAGTTAAAAAGCATAGTTGTGACGTTCAAGCAGCAACAAATTAGGTGAGAGGCACTGGCGGATCCAGGGGGGGCAGGGGGGGGGGGGGGGGGAGCAGGGTGTTGAATCTTCCAAATGTATCCATCAACTCATCATAACTTAGTTTCAATAGGGGTCAAAAAAGTACTTTTTCTGTAGAATTTGTAGGTATCGCAAGGATGTTGCATAATGATACATGTACATGACTTATCGCCCCAAAATTCAGCCCCCCATTAATTCAGCCCCTCTCAAAATTGCACTCTGGATCTGCCACTGGTGAGAGGCGATCTGCCTATTAGGTGGCGCCAAACTCGGACCATGTGAAAATGTGGTCTATATATAGATGAACTGGGAACAATTTATAATGCATATATTTTTGACATTTTTATAGTTGATTTTATATTATTGCATATACAAGTTTACTTTGAAACTTGTGAAGATCTAATTTGTTTGAGTGGAATCAAAAATTCTGGGAAATATGGTCTTTTGGTCAAAAAATATGGAAACTAATCGCATTGAGCTAGATATAAAAACTAATACCCCCAAAAATAGTTTATATATAGTGCTTTTGAAGCAAATGAAGCCATGATTCTACCCAACCAATTGAAGTTGAAACTTTCGTAGATTTATGGTTACCATAGCGTGGAAGAACAGTGGGATCTGAGTTGAAAACTTATCAAACGTCAATGGTATTTTTGTTGTATTATTGAGTTTTTTATAGTTGCACATAATTTTCATTTCCTCTGGATGTGCTTTACCTACACAGCACGTCCATGTTCACCAGGACCTTGTTTGATTCTCTGTATAGCAGACTGCAACTCTCTCAATGCGGACGCTTTCACTCTCTGTTTCTCTAGTCATCAAATCAAGTGGAGAAAAATCTAAAAGTGTGGTTTTATCAACGCAAAGTTCTATTGAATTGATTTGAACGCATAGGAATCCATCGTTCAGACAGATGCTGAACGTTCTTCTAGCTCAGTCTTCCACACTAGACACACTGTCGATATACAAATTCCACACAACAACCCAACAACCCGACCGACATGTCAAGCTAGCTTCTCAAGCTTAGAACGTTCAACGTGCATGCACACAACACGCACATACAAGTACAACACCGAATTCAGTAACATTGCACGCATAAACTCATCGAGGATACATTCTTTTGCATACTCTGTCTCTGTCCTATAGATGCAAAAAACCGTTTTTTTGGTTTCAGTTTATATGTGCAAAAAACATGTATTTTTAGGGGTTTTTTAGGATGAGCCCCAATTGTCCTCTGATATAAGATTTTAGTATATAGAAATGACTTTAATTGATGTTTTGTACCTTTTACATGTTGTATTTCAAAGATAATTCAATAATAGTTTAAAAAACAAATCTATTTATCAATAAACATCCCTGGAGACTGTTTGAAAGTGCATCCCGGCTCGGTGGTATAGGTTTTTACATTGAAAAAACAATGTTTTTTAAAGATGGTTTTGATGATGTTGATAATTGAAATAACGTGTCAGCAGATCAAAACAAATTCATTGATTGATCAAGTGGTTTTTTTTAGGACACCATGTTTTTTAATGAAAATAAGTCATGATGTTTTTAAAACTGGTTTTAAATTGGTTTCATTAATGTACAAGCTCAGAAAGGGTTGTAAGCAGAACAAGACAAGTTAATTAATTGGTCAAGTTTTTTAACAAACGTTTTTTCAAGCCAACATTTTTTAATAAAACAATTTTTTAAACAGGCTCTATAGAAGATAGATTTTATTTTTGTATGTTCAAATACCTCTTGTATGTGAAATAACCTGCTGGTTTAAGCGGTTGGTTAAACCACTGGATTTAAACTGGTTTTTTCACACCATTGTTTTTTTCAAAATCAATTTTTTGAGAGACGGCTTTCGTAGATGCAGAGATTTTGAAAAAATTATCAGCAGAACAAGGCAGGTTAAAACAAATTATACCAAGTAATTTTTCATTATTAACTTGTTTTTAGAGGCCGTTTTTACGAGTATGGATGATTTCTTTGATGTAGTTATTTGAAGTAGATTTCTTTGAGGTAGGTATGTTTTCAAATATCTTTTTGTACCTTTTTTGTATCTTTTTAAATATATTTCGCCAGTGGTTATTTTTCTACACGGAAATAATCCCCATTTCTCTGGTCAGGATTGACACTCTGAATAATGTGAACCGCTATTATTCGTGGTCTCGTTAGAGGCACTAAGTTTGTGTGTATATTTGTATTATTTCTGTAAATATTTGCAGTGATTGTACTTTTATACTTGCAAACAATTTAAATGATGAAAGAAATTATGCTTAAGACGGAATTTTAGGAATTTTAGTGCATAAATTTATCATCATCAACGTAGTTCATTTCTGGGAGAAAGGTTTTTGTGTAAAATTTCATGAAATTTATGCCACTTGGTTTTTTGATAGTTTCAATTTCAACAGAAAAGGCCCTGCTTTCTGCTTTCGAAACCCAGGTTTCTTACATAATGATTAACTCAGATAATTGAATGCAAAACTGTACTTTACCTAGAAGTGCAGCACAGACCACACGAACAGTGATATTACGACTTTCAGACACCATGACAATTTTACAGTGCATATTCAATGATTATTGAATTTGACAGGGCAACTAATAGCATAGATAACTTATATGATGATAAATTATTTTAACATTCCAAAATATATAATTTCTATAATTTAATTTTTTTTCCATTACTCTTCAAAAAACAAAAAGATTGCGTTTTTTGGTCGCAGTTTCTTGGTAAGAAACGGTTATATATATATATATATATATATATATATATATATATATATATATATATATATACCAAAAAACTGCGATCTGAAAACTGGGACCAAAAAACGCTATCTTTTTTTTAAGAGTCATGGAAACAATTTAAATTATAGAAATTATATATTTTGGAATGTTAAATGAATCTATCATCATATAATATATATATATATATACCTACAGAGCAGATATACGACCTAAAAACCGATGTTTATATATATATATATACGTATATACGTATATATAGTCATCACGTGGTCGCTAGTTTTCCATTCAGCAGAACCAACGTAAACTCTTCTCGTAGTGCAATCAAACATACAAAATCACCCATGGAACAGAAGCGCACCGGTGATAAACGACAATGCAGATAAATCAATATATACCGTATGCAACACTGCATCAACCGAGGGAACTCGAGCTTAGCGGTAGCAGCTCCGGTTACAGTTTGTCTGTATATCATTCTCCTGAAAACCTGCAATATCAATTCTCCTGAAACCCTGCAATATCAATTCACATTATGGACATTTCCCGATAAAATAGGCAACATTTTTGACAAAGGAGCATAATAGACATTTATATGGACAACTCCTGAAACTATTGAATATGAAACTTATGAATATGGGCATTTAGGGCATATTTCCTGAGCATGCGGTCCTTAGCCGTTAGCGTTAAATTTCAGTCATTAGATTGAAAGCCAACATTGCTTGTATCTCAACTTTTATACTAGCCTAACGATACTTGAATTAATATTTTTGCTTCGTAGCGATACTTCTGTTAACATGAAGCTGAATCAAATTTCGTTCAGCAGGAAAATTTGTCTCACATAAAGTTGCATCAAGAAGCTTAGCAATCCAGAGATAACTGGAGGAATGGAGGAAGGATTGCCTCCGGCGTAAAACAACGTTCGTGTGTGAAGCTGTTGCTAATCGCATTCAAGCGAAGCCACGCTATCAGATTGTTTACAAACGTCACGCTTGTGTGAGCCCGTACACAAGAACACCAACCACCCCGACAGGAATATCCCGTCAAGCCTGGTTTTTTATAGGAACAGAGCACAGCAGCTGTTGAAATCAACCCAAATGCATTTCTTGGAGCTAAACACTGTCACAAAATATCAACCTGTTCTTGCTGTGTTTGTATATATATATATATATATATATATATATATATATATATATATATATATATATATACATGTGTGTGTGTGTATGTGTGCGTGTCAGCTTGTTTGTCTTGTATGTGTATGTACACACACTTACGTGCCCGTGTCAAATTATTTTGTGCCCATATATAGCCTGTGCAAATGATTGTTAGAAACTGGTTCTAATTCATCAATGTGATGGTTGATTTGTCTACGGATAGCATTGGTTCAAGTTCGATCAAACTTCCTCAGCAAGTTCGGAACGAATAGTCCAAATCCATTTTGCTAAAATAAGTTCGAGTAAATTGTATTACGACTCCGCTAGCTAACATAAGCTGATTAACATTATCTGATTAAAATTAGCAAGAAGAAAGTTTAACATTCAAAAAACCACTTACAATAATATAATTGTTTATTATTTAGACCAAGTGCTATATTCATACATGTGGAACAATAGCATAAGCTATGTTCAAAATGTTACGCACTCAATTAGGCCAAAAACACGTGTGTGGCGTTATCTGCATGCATTTATAGGACCACCTAATGATTCAAGATATTATTGAATGACTAAACGCAATCAAATGCAGCTTACATGCGTCTACAAAGTCCTCTTGTGCGAACATGAGATCATACACTCATACATGGGCTGAGGCCGATTTTTAAATCCTTGACTCATTCCGATTCATCCTCCGTGTGATCAATAGAAAAATAGATGCATCGATTGGATATCTTCGGATTGTGATGCGACATCGTTTGACGAACAGGATTTCAGGAGAGTCAGTCACTAAGTTGTCCTCGTTTTGATCACGCTTGAAAGATCATGAATGCTGCTGAGCAAAAAGCAATATGATATACCGACTTCCTTGAAGAGAATAACAAGACCGAGGATCTGTGAAATTGAACGATTTTTATGGGATTTAGAGGGAATTAGCGGCAATATAGTAATTCGAACGTCTTCGATCGTCAGAAGATACACAACAAATTTGGCCAGGCTTAACCCTAAGAATAACGGCATTAATAACACACACAGAATAGCGTTTCATCAGTAGATGATACAGAAACTATCAAAGGGAGGGGACGGCTTATAAACACAGGGTGTAAATTTAGTTATTATGCAAATGCAAATATGTATTGCAATAATATTTGACAAAATATTATATATATATATATATATATTGGTGTAGCCTGGAAGAATATTCTCATTCAGACAAACGAGATTAAACTGGATTGCCGCTTTGCAGTTTTCAATCTTCTTCTTCGTCGTCTCGATCGCTCGTGCGAGTTTTTGATGATCGCTCTTGAGCTTGTGCAGTAATTCGCCGATGTGTAACGTTTCGGAGCAGCCGGTCTCCATCCTCAGACAATGTGGTCAACTAAATGCCGTTTGTTTGTTGTCGATTGTGTGTTTATATAGGACGTCAATTGTATGTGTTATTTTCGCGCCTCGTGTATGCGCGCGGTGTGCGAAATTCGCACCTATGGTCGATGACACCTATGGCTCACGCTACTGCGCGCCGCCGTTTGTGGCACCTCGCGCATGGGCGCGTCCAGCTCACTGCTTGATGGGGGTCTTTGGGTGGGGAGAACACCATTTCTTCAAACTTCAGGCAAACTTCTTCATGGGTTCCGCTGAAACTAAAGTGCACTCGTCCAACAAGCCAGCGACCTACTGCCGATACATCGACGACATCTTCATCCGAGTGAAGTCATCTGACGAAATTGACACTCTCAAGCGTGCTTTCGAAGAAGAAACGTCACTAAAATTCACGCACGATAACGCACTCGACGGTCGGCTGGCATTTCTCGATGTGCTAGTACAGCTGAATAGTGGAGAGCTTAGCACAAACGTATACACCAAGCCGACAAATATGGGACTGTGTCTGAATGGCATCAGTGAATGTCCAACAAGATATCTGCGATCCACAATCAGCGCATACATCCGTCGGGCACTGACACACTGCTCAAGCTGGGCTTCAACGCACAAAGAGCTCGAGCGTGTCACACAGGTGCTGCTCAACAACGGTTATCCGAACGAGCAAATTTCAGACGTAATTGCTGCAGCGCTGAACAAGCATTTCGAGAACAACTGTTTAAGCGACGCACAACAGCATATTACTCTGTACTACATAAATTCTATGTCTTCTGCGCACAAAGTCGACGAACGCGTCATGAAGGAGATTATTGAGAAGAATGTGAGACCCACTGAACCGGAGAAAAAGGTGAAATTGATAATTTATAATCGTTCACAGAAAACATCAAGTCTGATATTGCGCAACAAAGCATGCAATGACAGGCCAGACAAGCTGCAGCGACATCATGTTGTCTACCGGTACACCTGTGAAAACGATGAGGGGTGCGGACCTCATTCCTACATCGGGATGACAACAACAACGCTGTCGCGCCGTTTGACCTGCCATCTCAGCAACGGCGCTATCAAAAACCACAATACATCGGCGCATAACACAAAGATTAGTCGAGAAGAAATAGTGGCACGAACAGACATATTGGCGCACGAAACGGACAACAGGCGCTTGAAACTTTTGGAAGCGATTTACATAACAACAATGCGCCCAAAAATCAACGTGCAATTGGAGGAAAATGGTGTTCTCCCCACCCAAAGACCCCCATCAAGCAGTGAGCTGGACGCGCCCATGCGCGAGGTGCCACAAACGGCGGCGCGCAGTAGCGTGAGCCATAGGCGTCATCGACCATAGGTGCGAATTTCGCACACCGCGCGCATACACGAGGCGTGAAAATAACACATACAATTGACGTCCTATATAAACACACAATCGACAACAAACAAACGGCATTTAGTTGACCACATTGTCTGAGGATGGAGACCGGCTGCTCCGAAACGTTACACATCGGCGAATTACTGCACAAGCTCAAGAGCGATCATCAAAAACTCGCACGAGCGATCGAGACGACGAAGAAGAAGATTGATAACTGCAAAGCGGCAATCCAGTTTAATCTCGTTTGTCTGAATGAGAATATATATATATATATATATATATATGCTGGCGTGATCAGTGGTTTAAAACAATTGTGCCAAGTGCAACACATCTCTATATGAGTAACATTAGTTGCGTGGAGCATTTAAATGTGCTACTCCGTTTCTCATCATATTCGCTGCAGCATCGTACCATCAATACTCGGTAACTGCATCAGAAATTCATTACTTCAAGTCGGTAATGTTCATACTCTGTTCTGTACATTATTTTAAACAAGAAAATGTAATGTCATCAAAAACCTTAATCGCTGACTAAAGCAAAACAAATCTTGTGAAGATATCTTGTCAACGGATTTTGTAATAAACATTTGAACTTGTGTGAATACTCTATGAAGACCCTGTACATATCTTATACAAATATTTGATATAGGATTTGATTTTTGATTCGGGAGTGGAGAAAAAGTCTCATATCCGGGGCTCTCTTATATCTGGGGAAAACTACACGTGAAGTATAGAAAACAGGCTTGAAAACATATTCCCATATAACCGAGTTTTCTTATATCCGGGATACACGGTATATCTGGGACGCAAAAAGAGATGGCTGAACCTCAAGAGTCTTCTCAGATCCGACCCTGTATGTGACCAACAACTGCGACAATGGCTTGATGCATGAACCAACTGATGAGCTTCAAGACGTTGCAATTAATTATGCATGCATCTATGTACATGTATGCATGTATTTATGTGTGTGTGTGTGCGTGTGTGTGTAAGTTAGCTGTGTGACGTAATTGGGCCAATGACCTGATGCATCAGTGTATGCAAATGCGACGGCAGAATTGTGTAGCGTATTCTCCAGGCAAGGTTTAGTAGACAAAAAAACTAACAAACAAAGTAACCATGAAAAATTTAACTCTGTATGTCTATATGCAAACATATTCAAAAAATAATATACTATAAAGCAGGCAAGAGATTTGTTCGTATGTATGTCGTGCTTCCAAGTTGAATCTCTCGCCATCACGATATTAATATTTTATTTTTCATTTTTTATGTTTGCGTTTCAATTGCGGGCGAATCATTTGGATGAATCACTCAAAAATAGCCTATATAGCTGTAACCGAATAGTTTAGACGTTAAGCATTTAGCCGATATAGCTCACGTGCAGCGGTCATACCCACGTAGCCCTGTGCCCTGTGCACAGTCGTGTATAGTCACAAATTCCTGTATATACGCGTATTTCTGTGATAGAAAATTGGCAGCTCGGCAGTATTTTACATTACTAAGCCGCTCGGAAAAGTCCAACATAAAACATCTCAGCAAGTCCAACATGAAAATTGTGGATATTTTTAGCGTTCACTAATAATGACATTTAACTGCACTGTTTGACTATCTGTGTGTGTAAGTGTGTGTGTGTGTGTGTGTGTGTGTGTGTGTGTGTGTGTGTGTGTGTGTGTGTGTGTGTATGTGTGCGTGTGTGTGTGTGTGTGTGTGAGTAAGATGTATATTAAGACGCAAAACGTATATTTATCAACAAAAACTTCTTACTTTGCGTAAATAATTCGTAGGCTGCTTGTTGACAATGTCTTTCTTGCCTGGGGCTTCTTTCAAGCATGTGTTTTCAGTAGTATTCATAGTATTTATATATCACTACACACTAATTGTCAATTACTCCAAACATACACAACAAATTTGCTGCATTTACAAATAATAAGACAGACGCGAGTATGCAAGCAATATTAAACAGTTTTTAGAGTCAACTTTGTCAATACCAAACATTTACATTCGCGCAGTCATTTATTTACACGTTCATTCATCCTCGTATGCATTTCACATCATCCAATGTAAGCCGTCTAAGCGTATTTGTAAATAAATTTCACTTTTCTTGCCTCAAAAGAATTCACTTTAGTACGCACTTAACTACAAACTGCGGTGCAAAGTTGTAGACATATTTTTGTTATTAAATCTGTTCTAAATGATGGCGTTTCAAGATCTGCATATTTGGCTCTGCTGTGTCTGTCGTGTTCGATATGGTTGAAGAATATGTGTTATTCAACCGTTTTATATATTAGTAATATTGAATGAAACTCGCATAAACAATTTAAATTCGTAACTTAAATTCCTATTCGTATGTTTGTGGGTATATCCCGTACCGAGTCAAACTTGTTTCTCAAATTGATACATCTAACAAATTCGTTCTGTGTTATATTACTGGCCCATACTGATAAACAGTAGGTAATATGAGGTATAAATGATTATGATATAGCATAATCATAATATCTGCTGTCAAATTGTCTCACACCTGATCTAATTTTCCCGTACTTTTTGAGAATTCAGTACATATCGTAGATGTCGGCCTTGAAGCCCGCCTGGTCAGTCATTTAGCTCGGTGAAAATCCCGGCCATTAGTGCCATTAAGCCAATGCTACTTTCAGGCCTGAAACACTTTGCTTTCAATTGTCCGGTCGAATATGCCCACCCAAAATTTGAACTTTTCTCCGGCTTAATTTTTCAATTACTCTGTTTATTTTACATATACAGTATGTTGAAAATAAATCAGCATTTCCTATCATCTACGTGTTAATTTACGCGTCTCATCAAACTATTGCACATATATTTACTTTATTAAAATTGATATAACTCATGCTATAATAAAGCTTGTTCTTTTGGATAAATAAAACTTTGGCAGACTGAACTTCTTTACCCTGAGATAGCTTTGGCCATTAAGACTACCACGGAAAACATGCAGTAGAATTTTGGATTAAAATATATATTTAATGTTCGGGATCTACGGTACATCCCTTATTTGGCATTCCAAATTCATGTTTTTATTAATATTGGCTCCCAGAAATGTTGTGTGAGGAGCAACATGGGTGTAGATCCGGGGGATGAATATGCAATACCCCCGACAAATTGGTTGGGGGGATTAATATGCAATTATACCACCCGGGAATTTTGCCGAGTTTAGCTCATTGGGTATATTGTCATTACAATTAGCATAGCATTAGAAAAGGGTGCGAGCACTTAGAAAGGTTGAGAACCACTGGCATAGACAAACTAGGCGGCCGTCTAGGACCTCAGATTATTGGTTGTCGCACACATTAACAACATTGACATTGACAATTCCGAATACTACAGCATCGTACATCAATGACGTGTTCAACATTGACCAAACGGGTCCCTCCAGCAGACTGCAGCCTGCCAAAACAATAGCGTCCAGAAGGGAACACCGCTGAATAATATTCTGGGATAGTGAAAAATTGGGTAGCAGCATTTGAGAGGGATGAAAACTGGTAAATAACAAAGGAATATTTTGTGAAAAATAAAAGATAAAAAGTAAAATAAGAGTTAAGACAGTGAAAAAATTGATAACCATTGCTGCAGAGCACACCTCCAAATAACGGTAACCTCTAAAAGCGGGGAAAAATTCACGGACCCTTCTAGTCCGATTTGATATATATATATACATATATATATATATATATATATATATATATATATATATATATATATATATATATATATATATATATATATATATATATATATACATATATATAATATGTGCATGTGTGTATTTGTATGTGTGTGTGGGTGTACAGAATCTAGCGGTGTGATGGCGGATGACACCGGTGTGGCGAGTTCGACACAGAGGGCGTTCGTGGCGTGCCGTGTTTGCGGCGATAAGGCATCGGGCTTCCACTACGGAGTCACTTCGTGCGAGGGATGCAAGGTATCTCCAGTTATTTCAACTAGCATTCCCGACAATTCCCATCTGATCTTTAGCCTTGAATGTCTTCCATGAAACGTTTGACTCGCGTTTGATGCCCAGCATGTGGTTTTTGAAACTTGTTTTGCCCATGATCTCTTCAATTACCGCATTTTCCCGTGTATAAGAGGTTATTTTAGGTTTAACTTTTCACTTTAAAAACAGGGGGTGTAATGATTCTTGCCCCACAAAAAGCAAATCTACCTTTTGGAGGCCGATCGCAGGTTCGAGTCACAGAGTTAGTGCTCTGCGAGCCCCAGACTCTTAAATCTTGGCTGTGAAAATATCCACACAAAATTTCTTACACGATACACAATCCCTTATTGCTCCAGCACGTGCTCTCTCACTCCTCACACTTCCTGCTTCCCTTTATTCCCGAGTTGCCAAATGGTTTTTTCCAATTCTCCACTCGAGGTTAATTCGCTAATTGTGGGATGTCACGTCAGTAACAGATTGTGTTTATTTATTTTCATTTTGTTATATTATTCCCAGTTAGAGTATTCATGCACACCTATTTTATATATTTGTATCGTCATTTTATATTAGTTTCAACAGAGGTTTGTGTGTCTACACCATACGTATTTATGACAACGAATGTTGTTATCTGCAACAACGAACACATTAACACATCACCCTAATGCACTGCTCAATGGTAAAACAACAAAGTCAGATCTAAGCATATTATAATTGTATATAATCTGCAAACAAACTCACATATGTTTGATTCATTACGCTTAAACGCACACGCATGCTCGCAATCAACAAACCTCGCACTACACACACAGCTGTTCAATTTATAATGAGCACTACGAAACTGTGTGACGCACACACACACGTTGCACACACATAAACACACACACACACACACATAAACACGCATAAGCACACGCACACACACGTTGCTACACACAAATGCTATTACATTACATTACATTACATTACACGTTGCACACACATAAACACACAAACACACGTTGCACAAACATACACAACACACACACACACGTTGCACACACGTTGCACACACATAAACACACATACACACGCACACACACATAAACACACACACACACACATTGCACATACAAACACACACACACATTGCACACACATAAACACACACGCATGCACATATTGACGTCACGGCCACTGCCCGCTATTCCACAAGTATTTTAGCACCAGTTTGTAATTATATCTGAAAAAACGTTTAATGAACAACACAGATGACGATACCATTTTAGAGCTTCTATGACTTCTATGATGATGATGACGAAAAACTGGCTGGGATTGTTGAAAGGCTGACTCTAGTTGATATTTCAGATGAGAATGATGGAAACTTTATTTATTTCTATGATGAATAAGGTTATTCAATAATAAATAACTTTTTCCATAATTGCTTCCGAAAATTGAAGGAGTCTTATATACACAAGGGTCTACACGGGAAAAGACAGTAGTTGATATTTGGTGAATGGGTTCCACTGCCGACCATCTGATAATGATTCTGCCTTCAACGTTTACAAATACCATTGATAATAGCAGCTTTTTGAACGGTATATGAAAGAACAGTAGAAACGTATGCTAGCGTTTGACGACAAGCTTGCAATGTGCAATGTACAGAAAATGTGCAAATAATTGTAAACGCTGTATTTACATTTGAAAAAATATTTCACGTGCAAATTCGACAGTGTTATCATCAGTTGTTTTACTCATTACTCCTTTCCAGTGGGGATGTTGGTAACATCACTAGGCACAAATTCAGAAAATAAAGATGAAATCGCTTTTATGCATCTAGCTCCAAGGATCCAATATGCCCCGGTGTACACAAGTCTCAGTATTTTCCGTCTCAAACGGGCTTACAAAAAAATATGTGAGATCATGACTATTCAGTGTGTGTCTGATATTTACGGCGTGAACTGTGTTTGCATCAGGGTTTTTTCCGTCGAAGCATACAGAAACAGATCGAATATAGGTGCCTGCGAGATGGAAAGTGCATGGTGATACGTCTCAACCGCAACCGATGTCAGTATTGTCGCTTTAAGAAGTGTTTGGCAGTCGGCATGTCCCGAGATTGTGAGTAAACGCTCGTCGTGTGCTTTGTCGATGTTGATAATGTCATCAGTTGTCTTGTTAAAATTGAGATTATGAGTATTATGTCAAATCACACGTATGGGGATTACAATGTGCTTTCAGTTGTCAAAGAACAATACCTAAACACTCAGAGAACGAGGAGGATACAATGCAGAACTCCACAAAGCGCTCAATAGAACCGGTACATGTCATTATCAAAAGTGGCTGTCCTTGGGGACAACATGCATTGGTGTAAAATATATGATACAACTTTTTTCAAAGAAACGTGTTGCAATAGAAAAACATATGTTTCTCAGCATAGAAAAACGAGAAAAGAGGAAATTAAGTGTCTGGTGATCAGCGTTCTGTTGCTAAATATTTTTCGAAAGAAACACGTGCGCATAACATGAGTATGATCACCTTTGTGATACCAGCGGTGCGATATGGAAGAGTTCCGAAAAGGTGCCGTGACAGGAGCGAACAGGAGGGACGCTCGTTCAGCTCAGATGACGACGTGACGGGACGAGACGACGACGTGAGGCCATCCGCCGTGTTCGACGTGATCGTGAGCGTTTCGCAGGCTCACTTGACACACTGCCTCTATGTCGAGGACGCTGTTAAAAACATCGAGCAGAAACCGGCAAAAATAGTGAGAAACACGAAAACCAATCCTATGACTAAGCAAAGACATGATGCTCAACTATTTATAGTTTGTAGCTAAACTTTATCAACTCGTTGCATTTGATTCAGTGTTGTTTTTACCTTATAGCCGAATCTAATCAATCAGGGAGTTGTACTATTCTGGATGTAAATAGAATTGGGAAGCTTCCATGCTTTTCATCTCCGATGCCCGGAGATACATTCGTACTAATAATGGAGTGTTAACATCTGATAAAGGGTTCATCTTAAGCAGTGTCTCTTAAACTTGTTCAGTGTTTACACCCTTTTTAAATCAGTAGTCAGTTATCGCACCCCTTGAGTTCTTGATAGCTAAATGAAAAAGATAAAAATGTAAACAGTTTTAATATTTATTATACTTCATTTCACTTTTTTCACTATTCAATATTCATTTATACAGCTTGAAGTTACTTGATGAAAAATATGTATACTTTAAGGAAACATTTTTTCTACGGGAAAACATTTTAAGCAGAGGTCAAACATATTTCCTTCAATTCATCACAGGAGTTATCGCACCCTCTAGAAACCAGGCTCGAATCCCTAGATGTGCGAAGACCCCCGGCTAAGAACTCCTGATCTAAATAATTGTTGTGTGACAGGATTATACGGCAGTGTCCACAGACGCTGACTCAACCGGCTATATTTATGAGGGCAGCGAAAATCGAAGATTGTGTCTCTTTCAGACATTTGCATCTCTTCTCACGCCATCTATCCAACGAGTGGTGGAAATCGCCAAGCGAATGCCCGGTAATAAGTCGCTTCTGGATATTGTTGTCAGTGGCGGCGCCAGGACTCTTCAGATGGGGGGGGGGACTGAGGGGGGTCTAAGGAAAAAGTTGAGGGGACTTGGTGAAGCTTGAAGAGCTACAATCGAACGCTGATTACATTATATTATAAGGGAATGGGGCACACTGAGTCCTCGAACTTGAACCAAAATTACAGGACTTCATTTGCAGTGGTAAGAAATTGTGATGTCCATGATCATGATTGTTGGGGGGGGGGGCTTAGGAGGCTTGGCATATTCGTGGGGGGCTCCAGTCCCCTAAGCTCCTCTTGTTGCCGCCACTTTTTTATACACATCATCAATTTTGAAATGTTCTCAGAATTCAGAGCAATTACCAGCAAATAAAGTGTCATAGGTAGGGCTGTCAAGAATTAATGAAGTTACTTTCTACCAAGGGGTCATTTTTCATAAGATCCCTAGGCCAAACACAAAAAAGTTGTGTACGATTATTATTTAAAACGTTATTAGGTTACCAAAAGTTTCTTTTTGATCGATAGGTTACTTTTTTGCTTTTGGGTTACTTTTTCATTGTTGGATTATTTTTTCTTATTTTTCTTGTTATCAAGTCACATGATCACGGGATTTGATATATTTTTGCAGATAAAAGGCACATAAAGGTATAAATCAGCATATAATTTGAAAAGAGGTGGAAAATGAGGTCTGAAGTTCAAGAAACGTCACAATTTTGGCTGTTAAAATTCATCACTTGTTCTCCACTTCATTCTCTGTACATTCACTGTATTCTCATCTCATGTTCTATGTACGCAGGATATTGTGCTTCCATTTTAGGAAATGCCAGCCAACCAGGGGGCAACACGCGATGTTTGGAGCGTGGCATAGTATATGGTGTGAGCTGTCTATACCCGATACTGCCACAAGAATATTTGTCAATACGCATTTACTTGGACAGAAAGTAGCACGTGATTTTTAGGATGTGAGATAGCGCTACTTGCCCACGTTTGAGCTCAAGTGGTAAAGCAGTGCTCCCTTAAACTGTGCCCCCTAAAACTGTGAGTACAGGTTGCTTACATGAGGACGGAGGCATTCACACAAGCAGTGTTTAAGCTTACAAAAAGCTGTAGCACGTGCTTACCTGATAGGGGTACCTCATAAAAGCCTCACTGAAACAATATAAAGAACGTTTTCGTAATTATTACTTGTAAGAGAAATAAAGCTAAAATATATTTATAGACAGGCGCGCGTGGGCATCGCTGCCCCACGCGCGCCTAAAAGACGTCACGCCACAACCGCACCACGAGCACGACTCCACGCTCACACCGTGACATACGGGAACACACACACACACACGCGCACAGGCCTCAATCCACCGAAACAACCAATCAGCGGCGAGCCGGTCACTCGCTCGCCGCCGCGGGGCATCAACACTTGACAAACACACACACACACACACACACACACACACACACACACACACACACACACACACACACACACACACACACACACACACACACACACAAACACACACCGACACAACTATACACATTCGCTCACGCACTCTCGGACGCAATACGCAATTCAACCATACACGATCACACATAGACACACAGACACGTTCACGCACACACAATCTCAATCAATTTCAATCTCTCACACACACTCTCTCCCATTGCACACGATCACACCACATTACTTAATAAAATAATTACATTTGCAAGGATTTTTCTTGACCTTTGAATTAATTTTCCTGTCTTTAATAGGTTACTTCTTGATGGATTGTTATAAATATAACGCCAAATTGGAGAAAATGTGAAAAAGAGGGTAGTAGAAACTGGGGTATTTTCTTCTTGCAGAGCTGCAAAAAGACATTAGCTTTTTTGAGACAGCATGTGATTTTAGGTAAATGCTTAGGTTACTTTTTAAGGTTGCTTCTTCTCGAGAATAAAGTTACTTTTTCTTGTTTTAGGGTACTTTTGACAGCCCTAGTCATAAGGTTCATATTACTGTATTGTATTTTGCTTGACTTCCTTATGTAGAATTTTCGCACTTGGTCATCAACATACGCTAAGTCTCATACAGCAGTCTAGCAGCATAGGTATAGGTAGCAGAGCCGTAGCAACCGCCCCCCGTACCCCCCGGCAGGGTGGCCCCGAATGTTGAGGGGTCCCGTTGCTTCACGTATGCTATTAAAATTTATCATATTTATTATTTATAACCTTTACCTTTTTGCTCAGATGTTTTCACCTGAGCTTGTATTATATGATTATTTATAATATATACATTCATTATTTGGTGATTTATTTATAATGGGGGTCCCAAGGGCCTTCGGGGGGGGCATAATTCCTCGCAACGGCTCTGACAGGTAGTACAGCTAGGGCGATAGATATTTTTATAGGAATATAACTTGCTCTGATTCTCCTAATCTAGCCACACCGTTTACGTTTATCAAGTATGCATTCTCCGAAGGCATTTCAATCTTACACTCAAACAGCGGAAGATTGTAAGTTAAGCCGACATATGTCGCAGCCATGAAATGTGATATCCCATTTTGGTTGGGTGTACAAAATTAGCATATTTCAGCCTAGCTTCAACCATAGCTTAGATTTAACTCAGTTTTAATCCCCTAAATTGATGACACGGAAGTCTTTCCATAAATTATTCCTGTAATTCGCCGTGAGGGTTGCCGATTTGTGTTGACGCGTGATTGTGCGCGTGCTATTGCTTGATTATGCAGGGTTCCTGCAATTGGATCAAGACGATCAGCTGGTACTGATCAAAGGCAGTTTCTTCGAAGTGTGGCTCGTTCACGCCGCACGTCTTATCAGCGCCACTAATGCCGCAGTTGTCTTTCCAGAAGGACAATACCTCACCAAACATCATCTGGACACCATATTCAGTGTGAGTTGCATTACCCGCATTTGAAGCCCAACAATCTGATTAATACTGACTTATGTCCCTATATCATTTTAAGAACTACTACACAGCATTAACGGCATCAATGAGACGCTTACAAGGGCTGAACCCCCCCCCCCCCCAAATGTGAAAACCTCCCCTCCTGACATCACAGAAAATCCTGTCTATGAATATTTTGAGTGCATTTTTTCATGATTCGCTAAGCCTCCGCATCTGCTTTATCAGCCCGCCTCCTCAGCCCTTCATCGGAAAATCTTAGTGGCGCACTGATACGCAATCCCACAAGTAACATGAAACACGATTCCTGTATTGGCAGATACTAATCAGGAAGAGTATTATGGTATAAAAACCGAGTGATCTCATGAAATACCAACAATAGAAATAGTGCAGCTAGAAATTTTTAACATACCATCGTAGGAATACCAAGAATTGTTTAATGTAAAATTCAATATATCTAAATGTAGAGTAAACGTGTGTGTAAATGTGAAATATTTCAATTACTTTCCAACAGTTAGCGTGGAAAATATTTTGAATAATTGGTAAGCCCTGCAACAGCATTGCTAGGTCATAATTATAAAAATTGAGGTCATGAATATATGTTTAAAAAAATATGGGAAGTATGGTCCAAAAATCCAGTGTTTACAACGCGAGTGCTCAGGGTCGACTGTAATTGCACGTTCAACACAACAGAACGAGACGAACAAGACACGTGTACAGACACTTACACACGCACACACACACACATATACAAATACACAACACACACCAAGACATGCAGATGTGCGCGATTGATACTGGCGGACTCCGTTCAGTTCAGCTCTTCAAGGACAATGTGATTAAATTTAATTTAATTACATTAATAGCACATTTAACTTCATTACATTGTGTTTGGCGACAATGAAATGGTATAAAATGGATATAGCAGATACCTAATGCGTATGCACGTGCTTATGAACATGTTTGTGTGTGTTTTTGTTTTGTTTTTCCGTGTATTATCCATTCATAAATAAGCAATAGCATGCAGTACGAAAACACGGGGCTAGAACCTGTCAAGTGCACTTATAGACAGGCTTTATTGGTAGCAGTATGTGGACACGAACAATATTGCAAGATAATATTAACAAATAAAACAGACACTTTTGTTTCCAGTTGTCTACATACACATACATTCACCTCTCACTACAAACATCCACAACTCAATACATTTGGGCAGCTTGGGCAACGCAAAATCGAGCAGATTACGCGAAGGAATTTTCCAACCCAAAACACTCTGAAAAACGGCTGTAATTTGTCTCATACATGCACGCATGTGCGTGTTTTTGTGTGTTTTTTGATAATTGTTGTATGCAGGAGGACTTTAGCTCGCACGTTTTTCTCTTGGCGTCTTCGCTGAACGCACTGTGTTTGAACGACACGGAGCTGGCACTGATGTCAGCCGTGGTGCTCATGTCTGCTGGATGCGATGAGGCCGGTGTGGACGGTGATCGAGACGCAGGCGGTGGCAGGGTGCACAACCTCCAGGTGGTCACCTCCAGTCGCCACACGCTCATTCGCGCTCTGCAAGTGCAGGTGAATGGCACGGCCCACGAGCACGTGAGACGCACATTCACAACCTTGCTGTGCAATCATCCCAATTGATCATAATTATATATTGTAGATATGGTGCATTTTAGCATCCAATTGGTAATGACAAGGCTCAAAACATTTTCAGGCAACGAACAACAACTATGACATGCCCATGTACACTGCTGTTTGTGTGTGCGTGTGAGTTTGTATGCGTGTTTGTGTGTGTGTGTGTTTGTGTGTGTGTGTGCGTTCGTCAGCTGGAGCGCAACCACGCGAGCGAGCCGAGCCTGCTCAATCGGCTGCTGCTGAAGCTGCCCGAGCTGAGAGCTGCCAGCCGTCGGCTCGCAGTGCAGCTGTTCTGGTTTCGCCAGCACAGCGACCGAATGAGCCAGCTGTCGCCCCTGTTTGCCGAGATGTTCGACATTGTGTTGCCGTCTGTCCCGCCATCACAGTCGCTTCAGACCGCTCATGTGCAGGTGACAATGATTGCCGATTGCGTGGGGCTTGAAGATTTGTCTGTGTGATTATATGACGAGGATGAACAGTCAATGTTGTTTGATTTCGGTTGGAAGAGAGTTACATGGCCACGACCAATTCCCCCAGTAGACAACAACAGGTACAGTGAGGATGTTGCGCGCTATTTTGGGTGCAGTTTTTGATATGAGGACAAGGGGCAGAAAGTACTTGAAACCCTCAAGTGATTTAGTTCTCCAAGAGAGACGAGGTGCTATGCTGCAGCGCTAGAACGAACGGATAATTGCTCGTCGTGTTGCACAACACCCCAGAAAATGTAAAGAGGATACAAATATTAGAAGATAGACAAAAGAGGATACAAAATAGGACGAATTCTGGCACAAGAGCTAGTGAAGACGTTGAATCATCGCTATATCTGAGTCGCAGTTCTGAATATATTATTTTATATTTGCTGATTTAATCTCAGCTGAAAGAAGGCAAGATCTATTGAAAATAATGATCTCCGATTAAGTGACTGGAGGGGCAAACATCTATATGCACTATTATAAGGGGTTCGTCTCTTTAACTATATCGACTTATGGACTGGGACTCTGGTCTATATGGACTTGCTAATTACCTCATGGTGGCCCTAAAGCATAAATGATTGCGGCGACAAAAAGTGCACCACCCCGGGCGGTAGATAGTCTATCTACGCCACTGGGTGTAGGTCATCGAGTTGCGATATCCTACGAACGTGTTTCACTGTTTCTATTTGTGCCTTCCCTCCACTTACATCTTTTTATGCCTGTTGTTTCAACGTTTTTCAATAAACTGCTACTAGACTGTGCACTACATGAAATGTACGTTGTTGTTGTTGTTATGAGGTAGATATTGGAGGAGAAATCGTAAGATGTCTGATTGCAGCCACATCTGTATCTTCAACGGTTCGTCGTCCACGAATCAGTGTGCAACCGCTTTCAGCACTCTGCAATTGCAAAGCGGGGACATCACGATCAAAGCATCAATTCTTGCGTCCACGTATGCAAGTGTCAAACTGTTGTGGCGTTGTCGTATGTTCAGCTACTTTGGATATGGCCAGTAGAGTTGTCCGCTTGCGACATTGCGCTACACACACACGCACACACACACATGTATATATAAACACACAAACACAAACATACACACACACCCAAACACACACTTACATAAGTTGAAGGGGACTTTTTCTCAGCTCGGTCAAGCTGAGATGGTGTTGTGATAGGATTCGGTAGCAATCACTGCCATTTTTATTAATTAGCCATATTTACGTATCTGGAAACGCCTCAACTAGGATCTGAGAGCTGAAGCACAGGAATTTATTCTAAGTTAATTATTAATCATTACAATATTTATATATTAACAAAAAGAGTGTCCATTGTAGAGTGTCTATAGACATGTATTTAAATTGCCATTATAAATACAGTGTCTATAGATATCACAGATCAACGTAAAACAACGAAATGAAATCATTCTTTTGAAAAACAGTGCTTGTTGAACAAATCAAGCCAGGTTGTTTTTGCGGAAAATTTGCAAACAACAAAAGTGAGTTTTCATTATTACGATATTATATTTCATTATTACGATATTATATTTCATTATTACGATATTATATTTCATTATTACGATATTATATTTCATTATTACGATGTTATATTTCATTATTACGATATTATATTTCATTATTACGATGGCCAGCTCACTGCCTTTCTAGGACAGCATTTACAATCACCTCTAGCAAATTTGTCTAGGAAACATGTATTCTACACTTGTGTATGTGTGTGTGTGTGTGTGTGTGTGTGTGTGTGTGTGTGTGTGTTTGTGTGTGTGTGTGTGCGTGTGGGTGTGTATGTGGGTGTGTGTGCGTGTGGGTGTGTGTGCGTGCGTGTGTATGTGTGTGTGTATGTGTGGGTGTGTGTGGGTGTGTGTGTGCGTGTGTCTCTGTTCGTGCCATGAAAATCCGGGTTGGTTATTGTTGCAAATCACAGCATGACAATTGTGCATACGTGCATGTATGCAGGACCGTGCAATGTGCACATATGCAAATGTATGGCAGGATGCCAACACATATAACCGTTAAATATGTAATGCTTAACAGTATGAAATATGTATAATTATGCATAAAATATAATTAATACAAAATGCATAATTATACATTATTTGTGTGGTGCAGTATTGGAAGCACAAAGACTTGAGTCATATCAGCGGGCATTATTGGCAATTATCTGGTCAAGTGTACACACACACACACACACACACACACACACACATACACATACACACCGCACACACACGCACTCAGTCACACATCTACAATATCTATAAACTCTCGTAGTCTCGAATCAGTATTTTTCAAACTCACAAATTATATATCTCAAATTATTATGATGTTATATTAATACTCGTACGGAGCAAATAGCTCTAGGTGTGTTTGTGTGTATGTGTGTATATGTATGTATGTGTGTGTGTGTGTATGTAAATTATTCCAATATATATTTCTGTCCCAAAGAAGCTACAGAGGCTCTTGGATACCCAATTTTTGTGCCAGGGGTCTGCGGTTCGAAGCTGATTTCATTCCGTTTGTTAACAGCTCTACTCAACTCCAACACTAATATGAGTAATATTCTAGTATTACTGGGACCGCAGCGGGGTGTTTTATGCAGCCTCAACCGTCGTGTGCACACTTCTAATTCGACCGATCAAACGTCCTGTGTTAGCATCGCGTTGTTTCCAGTTGCTCATGTTGATTTTGCTGTTCTTCGTGAAAATCCGCCCAGTTTTTCAGTGCAATACAACAAGGCAATAATTCAGTGAATTGCTATCGATTCAGCTCTGAAATTTATCTCAAAATCATTTGCACAAACTCCACAGAATTGCGTGATATATTTCTGTTAAAGGTTCACATTATCCGTACACACACAGATATACGTTCATGTGTGTGTGTGTGTGTGTGTGTGTGGCATATGTTTATTGCAATCTTGCACATCCGTTTTGTCAGTCAATTAGTCAATTGTCCACTCCATCACTAACACCAACACTGCAGGCTCTCTTGCAACTGTGCAGTTAATTAGTAGTGCAAGATATTTAAAAATGCATGCTTGTCTGTATATGTGTATATGTGTGTGTGTGTGTATGTTTATTTGAGAGGAATAATCGCAACCATTCGCACTCATGTGCGAATGCATGCAAAAAGCGATCGGACAAAGCAGCAAGTGTGAGAAAAATGCAAAGAAAAACTGTTGAATATTTTATTTTAATTGTATCAAAAACCACTCAGAAGCTTTTTGGCTGAACCTAAATCAATTTCCTCTGTTATAATTAAACTAATAATATATCTATGCCTGCCATACAACGGTATCATTCTTGTTTGTTGTGATATCGAGTATATATATATATATATATATATATATATATATATATATATATATGTGTGTGTGTGTGTGTGTGTGTGTGTGTGTGTGTGTGTGTGTGTGTGTGTGTGGCAAAAGTTATTGTGGATATGATATGCGCTCTATCATGTTGCCGAAATCTGTACTGCGCAAAATGTTTGCTTCAGAAATCGCGCTGTCAATTCGAGTATCGGAAAATGAAAGAAGTATTTTATGTTTTGTGTGTGTATATGTATGTATATGTGTGTGTGTGTGTGTGTGGGTGGGTGGCTGTGTGTGTGTGGGTGTGGGTGTGTGTGTGTACGTATTAACTGGTTCGTGAGTTTTCTTCTGTCCGTTGGAAACAAGCAATACACAGTATATTGAATACGTTTGCTTATTTTTGTTTCTTTATGTATTCACAGTTCATAGTTTATAGTACATAGTTCGTAGTTGATTGCCCACAACAGACACAGAATCAAAATGAAGCGTAAACATTAGTAGAGGACACAAAGTACGTCGAGCTGATGCTTTACAGCAGTGGTTCTTAAACTTTTTCGGTATACGCACCCTTTTTCAAATTAGCAGTCAGTTATCGTACCCCCTTGATTCTTGACAGATACATGAAATGAGAAAAATATATACAAATTAATAACAAAGTTTTTTATTCAATATTCAAAATCATACAACTTACATTTCCTTCATATTTTCCTTAAGTTAATCTCCTGGATAAATACTGTAGCTGTCGCTGAAAATGTATTTTAGTTAGTCATGTTTTAAGTATGGCTGAAATTTATTTATTTTCAAAGTAAATGTATAAAAGCGAATTTACTCCATGATAGGTTCATGCTAAAAGTGTTTCTATATATCAGCGTGTGGCGACAATTGTGGTTTTGGTTGGAAGCAGAAACGTGAGTTTGGTATTCTTTGGAACTTTGGTTTGGCGAATGAGAACGGTGCTATTTGGATGCGTTACGCAATTTGTTTGAGCATCAGTTCTCATATATTTCTGGATTGTGTGTCAAGGAGCCAATCGAGGTCAGTTTTCCATTGGATATGCCTATAAATTTATGCTGTGAATATGTTATACCACTTGAAGGAATGTTTGGCTGTATGTGGACTGTCGTGTGTAAGTTGTATTCGTTATAATTCGTTCGTTAAAGTTGTATTCGTTATATCATATTAGTGTTGCAATCCCCCTGGGTCTGGCGGACGACACAATGGGGGAGGACAACACGATATATTTACAAGAGATCACTACATTCACAGTCGGTTAATTACAGTGGCGGAAACAAAACACAAGGAATACTGAGACCTGCGAACAACGATACAGGTACAGTGATGCACAGCAAGATGGATGATCGCACGAATGGGCGAACGCAAGCGCGAGCAACAGGGTGAACAGCAGGGCGAGACAGCAGCAGGGTGGACTCTGTTGACTGTCTGCCAGGGAAGAGTGTGTGTGACAGCGTTATATACAGCGCTGGTATGTGTGGTTGGGAATGTGTGTGTATGCGCGTATGTCATCGCCGGTGGTGTTCTGGGTAGTGATGCAAAAAAAACGTTAATTTGGATTTTCCAGTTTAACGATTTCTCTGCGTTGCAATATACAATTATATACAATCTGGTGTTTTGGAGCTTCGAGGCGGCGCAGGGGGACCCGTCGACCAACTCCGTAGACTCACAATCATAAATACAGAGCATAACTAAAACACGTGTTATTTAATTTTTCACATGAATACTCGCACCCCATAGAAACCAAGCTTGCACCCCTAGGTAAACATTGCACAGATAGGACATTGCAGTTTCTGGAAAGCTGATCACTTTTCGTCTGATTTCCCAAAAGAGGAAGAAAATTATGGATCCTAGATACTAATAAGGATATTCTAGGAGGATCAGAAAACCTTATCACTATCATTCTGAGTTGTAATTAATCGCTTGCTATGAAAACTCGACTAAATCTGACCAGACCACACGTGTTTCATCGCGTACATGACTCACCAACATATCCCTTCGTGACATGACGTGAGTGTGTGTCGTGTGTGACATCATGATACTATCTAGGTGTGTCAGGGTGATCGAAATTCGTCATACACACACACATACAGGTGCAATGACAATTGCTGCTGTGCTCCGATAACACGGTGACAGATCAGGGAACAGGAGACCTTCGAGAGAAAATACGCCTTGGGAACTCAATATATGCATCCAAGCAGAATTAACTCAGGAATATGGCAATTTGATGGAAGCTGTAATAAAACGGTCTTGACAAACGATTCCCTGATGTATTTGAAATACAGAAACGATAAATCGAATAGAAATTAACGTCAAACGCAGCACACAACAATACACGGTCTGAAAAAGATACACAGAAAACAACACATCCCGACCACACGTCCCACAACAACCACAACGTATCGCCACGCTCACCACACTGCTCTCTTGTCTGCGAGAGCGAGACACCAAATCCAGGCTCGTCATACGATATCTGTCAGTATCAGCTGATGTTGAAATCGTTACATCTTTAATCTCCAATGCAATATTAATCGGAAGTGCCAATTTTATACGAAGGGATAAATTCTAGTATGAAGGTATAAATTCCTGTATGAAGGCATTCCTGTATAAGTAAATTCCTGTATGATTCGTTTCCGAGACCCTCACCAATACAGGGCTCTAGGCGGCCACCTAATTTCCCTATGCCTAATAATATCCTGTGCATATGTCCATGCCTATAGACGGGCCTAATAATTCATAGGTATCAGGTACCAATCAGCTTACAACAGCTACCTGATGTCACTCGACAAGCTGGAGTCAATATATTCCATACATCCCCTGTTTTCCGCTATTTGGAGGTGTGCTATATGAGTGGGGGCCAATAGATCAATCTGCTATTTGGAGGTTTCCGCAATTCAGGGGTTTAAATTCCGCTATTTCGAGGTGTAATTAAGATGTATTTGATAGGATTTTGATCGGGCCCAAGGAAGTATTCCGCTATTTGGAGGTCCGCTATTTGGAGGGTCCACTGAGTGGACCCTCCAAAGACAGGATAACATATACAGTGGACTCCACTGTATATGTTACATACATTTCGTCGCTTCATAGTTGATACATCTGCGAGCTGCTTGCGTTGAGTAGGTAACTTTTCGCTTTGTTTATCCATACTGGCTTGCTAGCTATTTATAGCATGAGCTCCAATTCCATCGGCAGGCTAAAGATTAAATCGGGAGCCTCGCAGATAACACTCAATTTGAACAATGTCGTTCTGAAAACAGGACAAATCAAGGTAGGATTGTGCACCATTTCTAATATATCACCAATATTCATGGTTTTGTGGATCAGAAGTATTTATGAATTAATGAGAAATGCATGATGTTGTGATACATTCATACGTGAATGGTAATATCGAATTGTCCTAAAAATGTAAGTGCAACAGAGCATTTTTATTTGATCAATCGTTGGTTTGTTATGAAAATTAGTCCACCTAAATCCACAAATCGGAACGCAGTAGTTTAAATATGGATAACAAAATATTATTCAGTAGTGAATGTTCAGCATTGAATATTTGATAAGCCTTTGACGAATTATGTACGTTTTACCGGTTATTTGTTATATTGTATGTGTGACGTGGTCCATGTGGTGACTTTGATGCAGACTCGAATTTGACCTTATCAATTGACTGCGCAATTGGCTCTCAGTGAAGCATTATAGGAGAAAATAATGTCGAAGATATCGTTCTTAAACAACACATTTAATTTTTTCATTTCATTTCAATTGAACTTATTCGAACTTATCCACTAATCATTGATGTTAATTCCAGCTTTAATCGACCTGTTTAGACAAGATTCCTGGAACAAGAGTGAAGTATTATTGCATACACTGGCGGATCCAGAGGCTCAGGCATAGGGAGACCATGGATATATATGTAGGGATATAGGATATATATGTAGATTAGGGATATATATGTAGTATTTGTTAATATAAGCATTATCGCAAAGCATATTTGCACATTATTGTTTGTGTAAATGTGTGTATATATCATTGAAAAATGTCCCAAGTCCTGACCTTCACACGCTACCTAGTCACTCACACATTCAGCACCCCTCCCACCAATTCAGCCAGCCAATTCAGCACCCCTCCCTCCAAATTGCACTCTGGATCGGCCACCGATTACATACACAACCATGTCCATATTCTGATTGACATTTACGATGTCATTAATATACACCAGAAAAATCACAGGTCCCAATATTGACACCCTTATAAATATCCCGTAGAAGAAAATGTTTTTGGTTTTTATGAAAACATGCATTTCCTTCCAGATAAACAGCTGACAAGCAACACATTGACCAAACCACTAAACCCAAAATAGTTCAGTTTTTGAATAAAGGTGTGTAATTATTTTATTATTATTATTATTAATTACAGGCAAATCCAGTAGCATGGGAAGAGTGCAAGCACTATTACCACCCTAAGGTGGCCCCATGTACCGGAAGCGCCCAAGAATAATTAAGAATAATTAAGCGTATAAGGATAGGCTTTATTATAACATGGGCAATTACGATTGCTATTGTGACAAATTAGGTGAAATTATGTTAGGTAAAGTTAGGTAAGGTTAGTTTATGTTCGGTTCGGTTAGGTTAGGTCTGGTTAGGTTAGTTTACGTACGTTAGTTTACGTCAGGCTGTTATGTTAGGTTGTTGGTAGCCATGGCAACCGGCGTGAATAACCCGCTGCACGGAGTGTTGCACAAGGGCCACCAGGATTGCGCAAGAATTCACTAAGCAGTCGCTTTTAGCAAGGCGTAAAATTGCGGAATTTGTTGACAAAATTGGCCTTTATAAAGACGCATATGAGGTGTAATCGCTAAACGAGTGCGCCTTTGAAACGGCGTGAAGAGATGCTATGGGAACGTTACAATGCAGACAAAGCAGCTGGGTTTTTCCAATGTATTAGCAAGTACAGCGTAGACTTGCAAAACAGCACGGCGAAATAACTTGAAACACAAGGCGAGTATTACAGAGTAGCAGCTGGAGATGTGCTTGCAGTGTTGCTGGAGAGAGTGGCGAGTGCGCAGGAACAATGAGTTCACTCAGCATTCTGCGCCCCCTTATATAGCCCGATGATTCATGCCGTTGTCGGAGCGCACCATAAGATTATCCGACAACCTCATGAACCCGCGCTGATAGTGGTCAAAACGGTTGTGCTTTTGCGCAAAGCATGCTGCACGCGACTAAATACATATAGTACCGGGGCTCAACACGTACATCCGGTTCGAGGGATGTCTTTTTGCCTCTGCACAACGTTTTTATTTCAATTTATCCGAATAAAAAAAATGCACATCCACACACACATTATATTACGGTATATCTAAATAGGCAATACATGAGAAGCAAATACGCATGCACGTTGATGCACACGAACAAGCCAACATGAACGTACGCAATTCAAAAACTACACAAAACGTCAATTATGCATACACTTATGATATAAACACGAAACAATATTATGTTTTAATTATGTGTGGTTCCCTAAGACATGGTGCAATACACTACACATGTTTCGCTCAGACAATAGTTTGGAAGAACGTGCTACAACATTTTTCTTCAAATTTATACGATAGTGTAACAAATAACGTAACATGCATATATGTAATAAAATGGTTTGCCAAAATACACGAATAAAACATATTAATATTTACAAGGAACGAATGGCGCCAACAAGGTCATTGGCAAAAAGCATTTCGAGAACGATAACGACACAATGACCGATCAGTTTGGCAGTGACATCTATATATAAATGTGTATAGTTGAGTATCTCGATTACTCACAACGTATTCAAGAGTTTCGATTTCAAATCACGGACATTTACATTTTGTAGGACGATTATGGCATATGCATGAATATGGTTGCTTAAATTTTAATTCTTAGATAATCTAGATATACTTACCACCTTCTTTTATGGCGGGTTTGGTTGTCACAAATGAAAAACACGTGAGTGATCGGTTGCGACTAAGACCGTTTCCTGTATTGTCATCCTTTTTATACCCTGGGTCACGGCGGAGCTGAATTTTGACCAATCAGCATACAGGTCATTGACCCAGGGCAGTGGAACAAAGAACAACATAACAAAACATCATGAAATAAATAATACAGCGATAAATTGAATAAACCATAGGCGATTAGAGAGATAATTAAGATCACAAACTGAACCAATATATAAACAATGTACGCCCGGAAACCCTGCAGCGAAACCTAAATTAATAACAAGAGATTCAAATTCGGCACCACAAGAATATTAAGGTTTTTGGTGGAGAGGAATTAATACTGGAAAAACGAGGAAAAGGAAACAAATGAATGATAAACAATTTCGAAAAACGCGCGAAGTAAGACCAAAGAAAATATAATAAAATCAAGGCGACGCAGGCGCTACACTTTAACAAATTGCATTCATTTATCTTTCGGTATTCATAAGTTAATTTTCCATTTCATCCGAGACCGTCAAATTTGTTTTGCCTGGGGCCTCTAGTTATGTAACGCCGGGAACATAGCAACTGCACCTACGAACAATTGCCTCTACACCAGTTCCAGCTCTCTTACTCTTTCTATGTGTCGAGGCGCAACTGTATCGATATGGCAGCCAGGATATTACGCCTACGGACCATTACGCCTACGCTTCAGTTCCAGCTTTCTTTCTATTTCTTGTTAGGTTAGATACGGTTGGGTTAGGTTGGGTCAGTGAGACTAGGTTAGTTAGGAAAGAGAAACACGCATACACAGGCATACACACGTCACCTAACCTACACCGAACATTCTGGAAGGCATGCCACACAAACATACAAACACGTGCGGCACATACCTATAAACGCATACGCGCACGCATACACATTTAAATATACACAAGTTTATATATACACACATTTATATATACACACATTAATACAATGAATAAAATATGCATGACACGCCACATGAGCCCCCCTTTAGATCATGGCGAGAAACGAACCGGAGGTTTGACAGCTCTGCCAGATCGGGTACGGTACAAAATGGATTGTGGTGTGGTGTGCGTCTGAGTGTGAGTGATCTTGGTGGAGTTTTGTTTTGCCTGATGCACGAAGCTGTCGTTCTCCGGAGCGGATGAAATATTCTCATTTTCCAGAAATGCTGGACGCAGACGATCAATGCCGACCACCTCGTGTCCATGCCGCTCAATAGTGAACGTTTTTGGCGTACGTTTCACCACCTTGTACGGCCCCTGGTACACCGACTGCAGCGGACGTCTGTGGCCGTCATGACGCATGAACACGAAATCTGCATCGGACAAGCTGGGCAGGTGGAACACTGCTGTCTCAGCTGCACGGGTCTGCTGTGGCCGGATAGCACTGAAATGTTCAGACAATTGTTTGGCAAACTGACAATATGTGGGAGTCAATTGTGGTTGTCTATTTAACAATTCACCTGGTAAACGCAATTTGGCACCATATACCAGCTCGGCGGAGGAACAATTTAAAGGTGATTTCATGCAGGACCGAATACCTAAGAGGACTATTGGCAGTCTGTTTGTCCAGTCACTACAACCCCGAAGTGCGCCTTTGAGCTGGCGGTGAAGCCGTTCTACTAGGCCGTTGGCTGCCGGATTGTACGCCGTTGTCAAGCGCGTGTTAGATCCGAAGCAGTTGTCTCCAGAGGTGGCTTGTGAATTGAGTGCCCCTGTCTGAGACAATACTCTCGGGGACACCGAAACGTGACACCCAAGTTGAAATAAAATATCGTGCTACCGTATCGGCCGATATGTCAGGAATAGGACATGCTTCTGGCCAGCGTGTAAACCTGTCAATCACTGTCAAAATATATTGGTGACCATTAGAGCACGGAAGTGGGCCTACTATGTCTACGTGCACATGCTGAAACCGGCGCGAGGGCAGCTCAAATTGTCCGACTGGTGAACGATTATGTCTGGTGATCTTACATGTTTGACAATGTGCGCACTGTTTGGTCCAAGTAACGATATCTTGTGGCATGTTGGGCCAGACATATCTGTCGGATACGAGCTTCAAAGTTGCAGCTCGGCCTGGATGGGAAAGACTGTGCAAGATACGGAAAACATCCTGACGCATTTTGGTTGGCACCAAGGGTCGCGGTGTTCCTGTTGAAATATCGCACAGAATTTTGTTTTTGGAAACTGCAGGAAAATTCTGCCACTCCAGTTTCAAGCTGGTTGACTCGTTTTGTAAAAGTTCTTGCAGTTCAGTATCTGCTTGCTGCTGTTTTGACAGCGAGTCTATGTCAGTGGTAATCCTTTTGCGTCCGATTTTCTTTCACTTCTTAATTTTCATAACTTGGTGATATCAAATTCCACTCCTACTCACACAGCTGGCCATGTTCTCGACATTATCATTTACCCTTCGACTTTGAGCAAGTTTCGTCTTTATGATACACTCACATTTCCTCCCGACAATACTTTTTCCGATCATTCTCTCCTTTCTTGCCAATTATACTATTCTCCTCCCGCACCATTCAAGGGCCCCTACATCTTTTCCGCACGTGATTACAGGTCGTTCTGTCCTATCATTTTTCAATCTTTGATCTCCTCTCTTTTGCCTCCCATTACCTACCACGGCATTCATCCCAAATTTGTGTTTGATTTTCTGTCATCTTCTCTCAGTGAGATCAATGAACGATTATTTCCACTGATCACTCGTCGTGTTCGCTCACAGACCCGTCCCCCTCCGTGGCTTTCGTCGGACTTAGTTCATATGCGAACTTCGTCCCGCCGTCTTGAGCGTAGGTGGCGTCGCTCTCGGTCGCCTAGTGACTGGGACTCTTTTTGCTCTGCTCGACATTCGTTTCTTTCTACACTGACCACGGCCAAAGCCGATTTTTATAAGTCACGCCTTGCAGACTGTGCTCGTTCTCCTTCGCGTCAGTGGTCCACTCTAAAACAGTTGACAGTTGGCAGCTCCTCTCCCAATCCTATTTCGGCTTCTACTTTTGCTCAATTCTTCCCTCAAAAACTAAATTCGGTTCGTGCCCTACTTCCTACAACCACTACAGTTCTCACTCATACTACTTCATCCTCCACTCTGTCTAGTTTCTCCCATATCTCGGTAGCTCATACTTCTCGCCTTATTAAAAAACTTAAAATTTCTCGTTGTCCTCTCGATCCGATTAATTTCTCTGCTTTGTCTGACTCTATTGACCTCCTTTCCCCCATTTTTTCCCATCTCATCAATTCTTCTTTTCTACATGGTTTATTTTTTGCTGATAAATCTGCTATTGTCACACCAATACTGAAGAAACCCACTCTTGACCCTAACTGTCCTGGTAATTACCGCCCTGTTTCCGTTCTGAGCTTCACTGCCAAGCTGCTGGAGTCGGCCATACACGAGCAATTATCACCTTTGATAAACACCGTTCTCGATCCTTTTCAATCTGGCTTTGTATCTAATCGTTCCACTGAATCTCTCCTTTTGCACCTATTGAACGATATCTTCAATCATTTTGCCTCTGGTGACTCTGTTCTGCTTGTTCTGCTGGATCTCTCTTCGGCATTCGACCTCGTCGATCATGCAATTTTGTGTGACGACCTTGCCGCTATTGGACTCTCTTCTACGGCTCTTTCATTGATGAAGTCATACTTTTCTAATCGTTCTTATTCTGTTCGCTCTAATTCCACTTTTTCGAGTTCTGTAAAACTTTCCAGTGGCGTACCTCAGGGATCAATATTGGGTCCGTTATTGTTCAATTTGTATATGTCTTCTCTCTGTCCAATTCTTCATCGTTTTCCTATCTCTTACCACATTTATGCGGATGATCTGCAGCTTTATTTTCCTATCTCAAAATTTTCAGAAAATTGCATTTCTGCGGTTTTGAATAATATTACTTCCTGGACTTCATCACGCCACCTACTTTTGAACCATTCCAAGTCTGAATATATTGTGTTTCATCCTCCCAAATTATCTCCTCCAATAATTCCATTACCCCTATCTCAGTGTGTTCGTGATCTTGGTGTACATTTTGATCACAATCTCTCTTTCTCAATTAACATATCACGTGTGACTCGCTCCTGTCGTCTTATTCTCCGCCAACTTTATCCTATCCGTCGATTCCTTGATAATGCTACAGCAATCACACTTGTACAGTCCTTAATTTTCTCCAGGTTAGACTATTGTAACTCTCTTTATCTTCATGTTTCTTGTAAAAATATACGCTCGCTTCAAAAAATTATAAACCAATCTTGCCGTTTTGTTTTTATTCTTCCACCGAGAACTCCCACCTCGAAATTCATCCGCCAACTTGGATGGCTTCCTGCACGGCAGCGAATCCATCACAAGGTTTGCTGCATCATCTTCAAAATAATCCACTCTGACTCTGCTCCTTCTTATCTCCGTTCTCTTCTTACTGTTTCTGATCGTCCGGGCCGCTCACTATCACGCAGTCTCTTCTGTCCCCGTGCTCTCAACGACTCCACCTGGTCTTCGAAATCTCTTTTTTTCTCTGGACCTCGTTTGTTCAATGAACTTCCTCTTAAAATTCGATCTTCTCTCTCTTACAGGTCTTTTTCCACTTCTCTTTGTACATATCTTCTCGGTGTCTCCTCTGATGAATAATTATATTGTGTGAATAACTGTTTGATTTTTTTGATTTTTCTATCCATAGTTATTTTCAATTGTTCCTTCATAGTATATCGCTGCTTATATCTTTGTTTATGCGATACTGTTTTGTTAATTCCACATTGTATACATTTTATAACTAGCCGTTCCTCGCGCCTATGATAATTAGAGCGCTATATGAAATACATGTGTTGTTGTTGTTGTTGTTGTTGTTGTTGTTGAAGACACGGCGCTTACTCTAGATAACGCATCAGAGACCACATTGTTCTTGCCGCTTATATGACGCACATCTGCAGTGAACTGTAGTATGTAGTCTAAATGGCGCTGTTCTCTCGGTGAGTGGTTGTGTGTGGGAGTGCGGATCGCGTGCGTCAGCGGCTTATGGTCGGTAAATATGGTGAAATCTCGACCTTCTAGATACTGACGGAAATGTCGAACGGATAAATACACGGCTAGCACTTCTTTACCGAACGCACTGTAGTTGGCTTGAGCTGAAGTCAGCTGTTTCGACCAAAAAGCCAGTGGCTGCCACTCACCGTGACTACATTGCTGCAAAACTGCACCAATCCCGGAATCACTGGCATCTGTGAAAAGAGCTAATTGCGCGGAGTCATTCTGATGATGCAACGACGCGGCTTCGCTAAGTGCGTTTTTTGACTTGTCAAATGCATCTGTAGCCTCGTTTGTCCATATGACAGGAACCTTGGATTTTTTTGCATGATTTGTTATCAGCTTGTGTAAGGGAGCAAGAAGTGAAGCTGCATGAGGCAAAAAACGGTGGTAAAAATTTACCATGCCCAAGTACCTATGCAGTTGCTCGTGCGTTTTTGGAAGAGGAAATTCGATTATAGCTTTCACTGCGTCGTGCTGTGGAAGTATGCCGCCCTTATTTATCGTGTGGCCAAGAAAAGTCAATTCCGGCTTGCCAAACACGCATTTGTCTATGTTTATTTTGATGCCGTGTGCGCGCAAACGACTGAGAACTGTGTGTAGATGTGACCGGTGGTCTGCCTCGTTTTTGCTGGCTATCAAGATGTCGTCTATGTACACGAATATGAAATGTAAGCCTCGGAGTACTGAGTCCAACAGACGTTGCATTGACTGCGCGCTATTACGCAATCCAAACGGCATCCGCAACATTTCGAAAGAACCAAATGGCGTGGTGATTGCCGTTTTGTGTATGTCGTCCGGGTGTACAGGAATCTGGAAAAACGCTTTGACCAGGTCAATCTTCGAAAATACAGTCGAACCATGTAATGTTGCAGAAAAATCTTGCAGATACGGCACTGGGTATCTGTCCGGAGTTGTTACTCTGTTCAGAGCTCTATAATCTCCACAAGGCCGCCAATCGGAAGATGCCCGTTTCGGAACAAGATGGAGTGCCGATGCATAAGGACTGTTACTCGGTCGTATTATACCCTGTGCCAGCATCTTTTCAAACTCCGCTTTGGCAATTTTCAGCCTAGCAGAATCAAGTTTTCGAGGTCGACAAAACACAGGCTTACCATGTGTATGAATTCGGTGAAAAACACCGTGTTTCGAAACGTCAGAAGTGACGGAAGGCGACAAAAGCTCTGGGAATTCTTTGACAATGGCCTGGTAGTTCTCATGGTGAGCAGACATGGACACGGAGATCAGCAAAGGCGCATGTGAACCAGAACCGCGAACCTTGAGTTGCGTGGTATTATCGATAAGCTCGCACTTTCTTGGGTTAACGCTAATATCATGATGCGAAAGGAAATCACACCCGATTATCGATATGTCAATATCAGCTAAGATAAATGTCCACGGAAAATTTCTACGCAGACCGAGTGATACTGTGAGCGTTTTAGAACCATGTGTGCGTATAGCACTGTTATTGACCGCTTGCAGACACAATGAAGACTTGTCACTGGATGGATAATGACGCGTTGACACGATACGATACTGCGCCCCGGTGTCTATCAAAAAGGAAATGCTTGATACCTGGTCCCGGATGAAAAACAGTGAATTTTTGTGGCTGCCTGCGATGGTTGCGAGAGAAGAATTTGGCAGACATTCTCCTCTCGGGATCAGTTTAAATAATGCCTGCAATGTTTTTCGCACGAGCGCGCTTTCTCGCCGAAATTGTAATGATACCAACAAAGGTTGGTCCTCTCACCATCTGTGGTGGATTCCTCGTCTTTTGCCACAGAGTGTGACCGAGACTTTACCGGTCGCGGAGATTTGTGCCTCGTTACGCGAGACGGCACCTGTTGCGAGGCTGGCGAGGTAGTCCGCCGCACTGCGAGCTTGCTGACTTGGCGCTGCAGCTGGTTCAAACACTGTCTCATTTCAGCCAGCTCTTTAGCGCAATTGCAGCCGTGCTCAGGTAGACTCACTGCGTTTATTGCAAGGCTGGCACTCGGCAGTGCAGTCAACACTCGATCCGCTGTGCCAGCCAGGGTTTCTAGCGGCGTCTCCGGTGGCAAAAATTGCAGGAATGGAGCGACAGCATCTGACATCGCCTTCAAAAATATTTGCCGTACCAGTGGCGATTCGCTGTCAGAAATATACGGCGCTGTCAGGTCATGCAAGTGACGGAGAAACTGACTGGGCCGCCGGTCGCCTAATTCCTGCTGTTCCAGCACCGTACGCAATTTCTGCTCATTCGTCGCGCCCAGTCGCGACTGTAGAGCGTCGCACAACTGCGTATAGGCGTCTGCAGGTGGTTTACGAATGAGATCTATAAACTCACGGACATGATGCGAAGCGAAGCGGTGCGATGCGAAAGCAGAAGCGAAGCGGCTGTTTGGAAACGAAGAGTTTCTTGCCTAATATTTGCTCTGGCAAAATATAAATCCAGCTGAATTATCCACACACTTGGGTCGTTTTCCACGAATGGGGGTGGTGGACCCATGACGGCAGGAACAGACACCGCGTCTGATTTCACTTCACCATCCATGCTGGGTTAGTATGCGAGAGTAAGCGGCAAGAACTGCAAGCGAATGAGCCACAACCGCGAACTAGCTACAGCTGCGAACTAGCTACAAACTACGAAAGAGAGCTAATCAACGGTACGCAACGCTACTGAAAACTACACGACTCTATAATAATACAGTACTTATATAATACGAGTACAATACTGATAAAATACGGGGTCACCACTTGGGATGTCCACTTGGTCATCACGTCGGGGTCACCACTTGTTACGCGAAGCTCGTTCAGAGCGCGCACATAACAAAGAGCGGTGTAGCACAGCAGATATATTATAAATACACAGTAACAATAGTACATAGAATATCACAAGGCCGGAGACCAGCAAAACCTCGGCACGAAGGCCGCGGCACAGAATTCCGTAACAGTGGTGTAGCGAGTCCTCCACTGAAACAGCTACTGCACCGTTACAAATAATACAGGTAATAATCGCGCAATAAATATCAAAGGCCGGAGACCAGCAAAACCTCGGCACGAAGGCCGCGGCACAGAATTCCGTAACAGTGGTGTAGCGAGTCCTCCACTGAAACAGCTACTGCACCGTTACAAGTAATACAGGTAATATCCTAGGCCAATGCGCGGCAATCGCAACGAGCACGTTGTCCAACACAATGTGTCGGACGATGCTCGGGTCGAACTGACACAAGGCGAGCGAGACACAGAGAGTAGCCCTGTCAGTCAAGCTATTGCCAAAGTCCCAGTCCAACTGCCCGCGCACCGAGGCGACGGGACTTAAATATACTTGGCCGTGCGTGTGCATCGACCCGACCGCGTATGAACATTGGAACACAATTGGCCAGGCAATAGTAAAAGACAAATGTAACCACCCGATTGGTAGCTATGTGATCACGCCAGCACGTAGGCTACTGTGATTGGCTGAACTATTTTCGCAAGCTAACACGCACACACACGTCACCTAACCTACATGGAATATTCTAGAACGCATGCCACACAAACATACAGACACATGCGGCACATACATAGAGACACCTACGCACACGTATACACATGCAACAAGCGTGTTTGCTGGTTGTACGCAGACACACGTCACCTAACCTACACCGAACATTCTGGAAGGCATGCCACACAAACATACAAACACGTGCGGCACATACATATAAACGCATACGCGCACGCATACACATTTAAATATACACACATTTATATATACACACATTAATATAAAAAATATAATATGCATGACACGCCACAACGCAATACACAATTCTACAGCTTAATTATATATAACGTGGCTTCATACGCAAGACTCCTTCATTCATACAAATGCACACAATAAGTAAATATCATAATGCTAATACATACGACAATTTCATTCAGCAGATCATTTATTTGCAAATATAAAAGTACAAACACTGCAAATATTTGCACAAAGACTTCAAATATACACACAAACTTAGTGTCCTTAATGAGACTACGAATAAAAGCGGGTCGCATTAATCAGAGTGGCAATCCTCACCAGAAATACGGGCAATATTTTCGTGTAGGAAAAAAACGACTGAGGAAATATATTTAATGTACAAAAAGGTATTTGAACACACATAACTACATCAAAGAAACCATCATCCATAAAACCAGTTCTAAAAACAGGTTACTAATAAAAAAACAATTTATTTGTTTCAACTTTCTTTGATCTGCCGCCAATTTTTTTCAAAATCTCTACATCTACCAACACCGTTTTTCAAAAAAATGTATTTTGAAAAATAACATGGTTTGAAAAACACTTTAAATCATGTGGTTTAACCAGCCGCTTATACCAGCAGGCTACTAGCTATACAAAAGGTATTTGAACGCACATCAATCAAATCTATCTTCCATAGAGACTGTTCTAGAAAGTATTGTTTCATTAAAAAGCGTTAGTGTAAATAAACGTTTGTCAAATAAACACTTGACCAACCAATTAACTTGTCTTGTTCTGCTGTCAATATTTTCTGAATATGTACATTAATAAAGCGAATTTATAACCACTTTGAAAAGCATCATTGCATTTTTTCATGAAAAACATGGTTTCTTTAAAAAAATCATGATTACTCAATGAATTTGTTTTGTTCTGCTGACAAATTAGTTCAAATACCCAAATCAAATACCATCTTCAAATCATTAAAACCATCTTTAAATACATGGGTTTTCTCAATGAAAAAACCCAAACCACCGGACCCGGATGCAATTTCAAACAGTCTCCTGAGGTATTTATTGATAAATATTTTTGTTTTTTATACTATTATCAAATTATCTTTGAAATAAGACACGTAAAGATGTACAAAAAGTCAATTATACACGTTTCTATGTAATAAAATCCAAAATCCGATGACAATTAGGGCTAATTCTGAAAAAAATAAAAAATAAACCAAAAAAACATGTTATTGCAAAAAAATCGCAACAAAAAAACGGTTTTTTGCATCACTAGTGAAACAGCACAGTGGGGTGGTCGTAATATGACAAGAGAGCAAACACACAAACACGTCAAATACACGGCACAATTGAGATGAAAGTGAGCAAATCACAGATGCGATTACGTCCAGCAATTGCACTGTACCGAGTGACAAAACCGAGACGCGCGAAAGACTCAGTAAATGCACGACGAAAACCAGGCGGAAATGCGCGATGAGCTGGCGAAATCCGATAAGACAATGCGCGCGCGCAGTCAGCTGTGAATATGCCTGGACACGAGTGACGGGGCGCAGTGGCGGTCCCAGGAACACTCCGGCACGAGGTAGAGATGCGACCTCAAAAAAAAACGAATTTTTTGCCAAAAAACCTCGACCAAAAAAACACGTTTCTTGGTTTTTTTGAAGAGTCATGCAAAGAATTCGAATTATGGAAATGATATATTTGGGATGTTAAATGAATTATTTTTTATCAACACATGAGTTATTCATGCTATTAGTTACCCTATCAAATTGAATTATCATTAAATATGCACAATATAATTGTTATAATGTGTCTGAAAGCCCTAATATCATTGGTTGCACGGTACTGTGCGGCACTTCTATGTACAGTACAGTTTTGCATTCAATTATTGAGTTAATCATTGTATAAGAAAGCAGGGTTTTAGAGCCGTTTTTTCTGCTGAAAACTAAAACAGTTTTAAAAAAACAACAGGTGGCAAATTTTTTTCTTTCCATATTACCTTTTTCCTACCAGAAATGAACTACGTTGATTATAATAAGCTTCATCATTTCATTCAGCAGATCAATTGTTTGCAAATATAAAAGTACAAACACTGCAAATATTTACACAAATACCACAAATATACACACAAACTTAGTGTCCCTAATGAGACTACGAATAAAAGCGGGTCGCATTAATCAGAGTGACAATCCTCACCAGAAAAACGGGCAATATTTTCGTGTAGGAAAAAAACGACTGAGGAAATATATTTAATGTACTAAAAGGTATTTGAACACAAATAACTACATCAAAGAAACCATCATTCATAAACATCCAGATCCAAAAACAGTTTACTAATAAAAAACCAATTTATTTGGTTCAATTTTCCTTGATCTTCCGCCAATTTTTTTCAAAATCTCTATTTCTACGAAAACCCTTTTTAAAAAAAAATGTATTTTGAAAAAAATTCATGGTTTAAAAAAGCACTATAAATCAAGTGGTTTAACCAGCCGCATATACCAGCAGGCTACTTGCTATACAAAAGGTATTTGAACGCACATCAATCAAATCTATCTTCCATAGAGACTGTTCTAGAAAGTATTGCTTCATTAAAAATTTATTGCTTCATAAGCGTTTGTCAAAAAATCACTTGAACAACCAATTAACTTATCTTGTTCTGCTGACAACATTTTCTGAATCTGTACTTTAATATAACGAATTTATAACCTATTTGAAAAGCATCATTGCATTTTTTCATAAAAAAACATGGTTTCTTCAAACAGTCTTCAAGCAAACTTTCAAACAGTCTCCTGAGGTTTTTATTGATATATATTTTTGTTTTTTATACTATTATCAAATCATCTTTGAAATAAAACACGTAAAGATGTACAAAACGTCAATTAAACTCGTTTCTGTGTACTAAAATCCAACATCCGATGACAATTAGGGCTAATTCTAAAAAAAAAAAATGAAGCTAAAAACATGTTTGTGCACACAAAAACGCAACCAAAAAACGTTTTATTGCATCACTAGTTTCAATACAGCCCCCTGTGTGTGTGTGAGTATGTGTGTGTGTGTGTGTGTGTGTGTGTGTGTGTGTGTGTGTGTGTGTGTGTGTGTGTGTGTGTGTATGTATGTGTCCGGCAAATAACATATTTGGTGTGGAAATCGGCAAATTAAATTTGTAAATGTCAAGGTTTGTAAAGGTCCATGCTAAGATATCGTCTTCATATTATTGCTGACTGTTTTAAAAAATGTTAATCATTCTTTTTTGTAGACTCGAGGTGTAGTGATTAACCTACCCGCTTCACAAGCGGGAGGTCCGTGGCTCGAAACCCGGCGGAGAAGAATTTCTTGGGCGAATTCTATAATCCCACAGCCCCTGTCCGCCCAGCAGTAAATGGGTACCAGATATCACTCATGTGTTGTGTCATGCATTCTGGGGAGGTGGTCCTCTCTAATACGTCTTTCGTCCATGTGGCGCCATAGCGTGGAAATGGTCGGTTCAGCGAGCTGCACGGGGCACACCTGTGTGTTCATAAGCTTCGGCATATTCCCGTGTAGCAGCTGGCATTTAGGCCTTTAACCTTTAACCTTCAACCTTTCAGCATTAGGAATATTGCATTTTGTTTGTCTTTGCCATACCAGTCTCTTTGTCTTTTTCACTATCGACAAAAACACTTTTCAAATTGTTGTTGAAGATATATCATGTAGCGCTCTATTACCACGCATATCTAAGCAAACGCGTTTCGATCATTATCTTTTGTAGAACTGCATAAATAGCGGGGTTGCCAAGTGAAAGAGATGGATATACGGGGTATCTTGTTTCTCCTATATTCTATTGTCAGTGGCGGTGTCAGCATTTTTATTTCGGGGCCTTAAGGGGGGCTGTGGATAAAGATGCGGGGGCTTGACAAAACAGAATGACCGAATTCCGAATCTTCAAAATGAGGTCACTTTTGTACGGGCGCAAAAGTTAAGTTTTTTCCTAAATATTGACATTTCTATTATAAATTTGTTTTTTATAGTCCAATATGACAAATGCATTGATTGCCCTTTTTTGGCACGGACCGAACCATTATACACTCGCAGAAGTTACATATAGAATTTAACTGCTCAAAGTATACAAACCCCGGACATTCGAAGGATTTTACAAAAACGACCCAGACAGGCCGGACAGCTCCCAATAACAGGTCGTGTTGAGAAGAAAAGGGGATGTATGGTCACATGAGGTCCTACGAGACATGAGCAACTACACTCGAAATATTCATGGTCAAGATTTATGGGGGGCTCCAGGGGCTTAACACATTTTGGGGGCTGATCCCCCAAGGCTCCTTTGAAGCCGTCTCTGCCAATTGTTCAGTGTTGTTCAATATTCTTCGGTGAGCAGTCGACATTGAAAAATGGCACTGATCACAAGAACAAATTTGCTGGCATGGCAAAATCACAATTTTTTATCATGATTTAACAAAATCCTGTCAAATACCAAATGCCAGCACAAGGTGACACGAAGCGAGCTAACATCAACCTGGCAATGGAAACAGCGGGCCGCTCTAATGAAAACTCGCTGCGTATATTGACGGCTAACATATCACAGATGAACACATTAAAACCACTACAATTTCTACAAGAGCTGACTAAATTGAGTAAATACCTGTCTGAGCTGATGTGAATAACTATTATCTATATTAGCTATATTATCTTCACGACACTACATTTTTTAAGACCTTATTCTGACAGAACACCTATTCTATTCAAGACGCTTACACCATTCAAGACGCTTACACCTTACACCATTAAATTATTGTGGCTATTTGACTATAGACTATTTGTTGTTGTCGCTCAGCGGTCAGTAACCTTTTGGCTGATACTTTATAATAGACTATAGCTTAAAACGAACTCTCCTATATCCGGGGGAATCACATGTAAAGTTTTGGACACGAGCCCGGTGAAATGCACTCTTATAAACGGGGTTGTTATATATCCGGGGTTATCTTATATTCGGGTCTCTTATAACCGGGATTAATTCATTTACTATAACCCAGGCCCCATTCGTTATCTAAGAAATGTTCTCCTTTATTCGGGTTCTCTCACATCCGAGTCTCATATATCCGGATTATATACTGCATATTCACACATGTTGGACTATCGTTTTATATAGACGAAAATTGAAAAATTCGATGACAATTTAGTACAGAAGAAAATTTGGCAGGAACAGAAAGACAAGACAGAAACAAAGGCAGAGATAGTACAGAGAGCGACAGAAACAGAGATGAGGACAAAAACAGCAGTCGTGTCCTTGGCAGTGGAAATTCAGCGGGACATGCCGGGGTCAATGAACTTGTCACCAACAATTGGGAGTGCATCTAGCCGCATCAGTTCTGAAGCTTTTGGCATTGCTCTACCGTGTCTAGCGTCTGATAATGCGTCGATTATCAAGCATTATTTGTGTGTGTGTGTGTGTGTGTGTGTGTGTGTGTGTGTGTGTGTGTGTGTGTGTGTGTGTGTGTGTGTGTGTGTGTGTGTGTGTGTGTATGTGTGTGTGTGAGTGTGTGTGATGTCAATATGCATATGCATATTGTGTCATCTTTATGTCAATATGCATTTGTCTTTCGCTA